>PVIJ01010194.1:0-61806 GCA_004024925.1 Scalopus aquaticus | reverse complement strand
GGTAGTAGTCTAGCTTCATTTTTTTGCATGTGGCTGTCCAGTTTTCCCAGCACCATTTATTGAATAGACTGTCCTTGTTCCACTGCATTTTCTTTGCTCCTTTGTCAAAGATTAGTTGTTCATAGATATGTGGCTTTAATTCGGGGTATTCTATTCGGTTCCATTGGTCTTTCTGTCTGTTTTTGTTCCAGTGCCATGCCGTTTTAATTATTATGGCTCTGTAGTATAGTTTGAAATCAGGGAGTGAAATTCTTCCGTTTTCTTTCTTTTTAGTTAGGAGGGCTTTAGCTATGCGAGGTTTTTTGTGGTTCCATATGAATTTCATCAGTATTCGATCTATTTCTTTGAAGAATGTCATTGAGATTTTTATTGCAATAGCATTGAATCTGTAAATTGCTTTTGGTAGGATTGCCATTTTGGTAATGTTAATCCTTCCAATCCATGAGCAGGGGATGCCTTTCCATCTTCTTGTGTCTTCTTCTATTTCTTTCAACAGAGTTTTGTAGTTTTCTTTGTATAAGTCCTTTGTATCTTTTGTTAGATTTGATGAAAAGTTGTAACATTCAGATTTTACCCAAAAATGTATCCTTCAGAGGTCATCTGTCTCCAGTGAAGATTTGCCAAGTGACTGTTATGATAATTTCAGAATGCTTGCATTACAGAAAAGTACCACATTTTCAATTTGTTGAACTGCAAGTTTTGAATTGCCAATGTATGACAGTTTTTAACAACATACACTTTAATGGAAGGCAAGGTGCATTTTAATATCCCATGTTATAGTAAAGGAGTTTGAAGTTCAAGGAAGTCAGGTGACTCCCACAAGTTTATACCAATACTTTTTTGTAAAAGGAGAAGTAGAATCTATTTACTATTATTTAATGAATAAGATAATTTATCATCTAAATTTCAAAGTGTCAGTACACAAAAGGAGAACAATAAAAGGCACAAGTGCTTCAAATATATCCAGAAAAATAGCATGATTTTAAATACAGCAATGTGAATGTAAATTTCTTATGTAGACTATAAAGTATAGCATGTAATCACATTTCATGTCTTGCCTCCAAATTACATCCAATTTATTCTCCAGTGGTAGGAATCTATATTCTGGGAGGTAGGTAGCTGCCCAACACATAGAGAGACAGACCAGAATGAAAATTCCCACACAAGCTCTCCAGAGGGAAAGAAGAAAGCTTTCCTATTCATGCTTCATTGTCTCCAGAAAGCACCAGGATAGAACTTACTTAAAACTTTTCATTCCTATAGAAATACAAACAGAACAAGGCTGAGATCTTGCCACCTTTTATCTTTCTCACTTAAATGTGCCTTGAACAATCTTTATGGGAAAACCCTAAATGGCCCAAAATGCAGTATTAATATCTGTGCTTGGTGGTAAATACACTCTCAACCATGGTAAATAGGAAATTGATAAATGTCCCTTCCTTCAGACCCTGTGCCCAATTTGCAAGCCCATGTTTTTACAGTACTAAATCCTTAAAGAGATGCCATCTAGATTAAAAGCTTCTTGATAAAGTCAACAACTTTCCCCATCAGCTTTGTATTTTGAGTCTGTCAGATAATACCACTCAGTCAATGAATGATTAGAAATAGTAAGATATATTCTTGTAATATAAATATAAGGGAAAATAAGTTATAATTTATTTAAGGAGGGCTTTTCCTGTTTTTATCAATTTATTCTTAATTTTTCATAAGGGGGCTTTTAAATGAGCTCTCTGTATAAAAAGAGTACCACAATGGTATAAATTATCCTCTACTGCTTTCACAAATACTAACAACTCTATTTACTAATATTTACTAGATATTTATTCAGTTCTTTCTGAGCCACTATGTTCTTTATATGCATATTTAATTATCACAATAACCCTGTGATGTAAGTACAATAGTATCCAATTTATGAATGAAGAAACTAAGCAATCATGATTTCCAAATAATTTGCATGAAGCTTAATTTTAAACTTAGAAAACATAGATTTTTTTTATATGGAAACATGTAATGTATTCAGACCTATAGAGATAATTTCCTCAGGATTTTTGAGCTAAGTATTAAGACCATCCCTGGGTCTCGGTTTGATGGACAGGTGAAGAGATAAGATAAAGATATTTAATTGCAATATGACCAGGAGTTGATGTGAAAATTTCATTTTACTCTCTAGATATAGCTGTGACTGTACAGGTAGTGGATTCACAGGGACACGCTGTGAGACCTTGATGCCTCTATGTTGGTCAAAACCCTGTCACAATAACGCTACATGAGGACAGTGCTGACAATTACAGGTGTCACTGCTTGACTCGGCCCGCGAGTCCAGATCAACGTTGCACCTGAGGAGGAAGCAGGGAGCAAGGGACAGGGGTACGCGAGAAAGTGGAGACAAGACAGGAGGTCTGATCAAGCCTCGTTTATTGTTCCGGGGGAAAGAGCATATATAGAATGCAAGTCACGGGGAGGTTACATTAGGTGACGCAGGGTGGTTCGAGGTCGGGGATTCAATGAGCGCGCGGCACGGGAAACAATGGGACGGTCCTGCTGACCTCAGTTTGGGAAAAATGTACATGGAACGGGGAAACAGAAATCTAAGGCAGTCCTCATCGAAACCTAACCTTATATGGGCAACTCAGGCAATTAGGGCCGTAACTCACCGCTAGGGGCCATCTTGTCCGATGGCTCCTGACAACTGCTGGCCTGGTAAGTGACAAAATACCTTCTTTTTTTTTTTCTTAGAAACAAATTGAGTTTAAAACCAACAGTTTCTTATAGCTATTGTTTAACTGTATTTGTCATTATACTTACACACACCTACTGCTGTACTACACATTGTCTAAAATAGGTTACCAAGCTTCTTATGGTCACAACCTTCTAGAAAAAAAGAGAAGAAAAATCAAGGGAAAGGTCTATTTCAACATGGTCTTCACGGAAAAAGAGTCACTGGAAGATGCTTTTTTTATGTTTTTAAGATGCTTTCTTATCCTCCAAAATGGTTTCTTTGATACCTGGATTATACTGACGCTAAAAACAATGCAAAAGGTCAAGGAGCTTGTGATAACTCATGCAGTCAGTCAATGTAATTAGGATGGTCCATGCTGAGGGTCTAGAGTGATAAGCCAGAAATAAGAGTATTCTCCTAGGCTTTATTTGTGAACAAAAATAGAAGCTAACCATCCATAAACTGAACTAATAATTACACATAAAAGATAATTAGACTTGAGTGTGGAACTGATACCAGAGTCAGTAGAAAACAGTATGTAACATTTGAGTCAACAACCTGCAAATACTGTTATTAATTTTGGCAAACAACCTGTTTGATGTATTTTTCAACTAATTCTCACTAGCAGTTCACTGACACAAATGAAAGAGCATTTTCTTTCTTTTCTTTTTTTGATCCATTGGAAAAAAACATGTAGTTATGATTTATTAGGTTCTAGTTGTTAAAAGTTTACTGATCATCTCTCTCCCACTCCCCCATTCACTCCACTGTCTAAGGAAAGACTTATCCTGTGGTAGGGGAGAAAACATAAATGTACATATAAAAGCAAGTGTGATATTCTATCATGGCTCAGAAATCTATGCATGTTATTATCTTTCCACTTACAGTTAATGAATAGGACAAGTTTACTACCCATTCATCATTGGCTTTATTTAAATACTAAAAATTTTTCAAAACATGTTACTCTCTATTTTTGTCATCAGCCTGAGTGTCATCTTTACACTCAGTCAACACTCTGGACAGAGCCTTTGTAAAGAGGCAAAGAGTGGAGTGGAAAGCTTGTAGGACTAATTCACAGAGAACTATATCAGCAGAGAACTATAGTGAGTTGCCTTTTACTTATTTAACTCCTCATCTGCAAGCAAGGGGTTAAACAAAATCACTTGTAACAGTGATTTACAAAAAAATAAAGCCTGGTACATATTAGGTATTCAAAAAAGGCAAGTATTACTATATACCAAGTTATGTACACCAGGAGGTAGGAATTACAAAGTATAAAAAGTGGTTTCTGTTCTGTTAAGACTTTGTATTGGAGCTGGGCAGTTAAAAGTTCCTGTCTTAAAAAAAGGATGGTCTATAAAATAATTCAAGCCACAATGGACCTCAGTGCCAGCTATGTATATCAGAGATCTGGGAATCAAAAACACATAGTCCTTCTTTCCAATGAACTTAACTTCTAGAAGGGATACAGTGTGGTAAAAAGTGTGTAGAGTGTAATATTTGGTACAATGAACAGCAATCATAGATTCTGTAAAAGGGTGTAAGGAGAGAAGTACAAAGACAACACCATCTTGGAAAACATGAGAGACCACTAAGCATATTCCAGAAATGTTCTAAGTAGTTTTCTGACTTCAGACAAATAGCTTCAATACTCTGAACATCATTTTATTCACCTATGATAACAATATCCACCTCGTAGAAATTGTTTTGGAGATATATCCAGTAATAAAAAACTCCTAGCTCAGCCTAGGCCATAGTAAATGTTAACTAGTAATGATACAATAATCAGGAAGCAAACCATTCTAAGCCCTGTAGCTAGCACATAGTAACTTATGATTTATAGAAAGAAGACAGGACAGAAAAAGAGGCAAGGGCCGACACGCACACATGGAAAAGAGCATATCCAATCATAGAACTCCAAGTGATCAAAAATGCTGCACTATGAGGGCTGGTGGAAGACAGATGGGGTTGAGGAGCTAGATGAGACTGCAGACAGATCACAACACTATTGTCTTCCCTGAAAACTGTGGGTCAGGGAAACAGCAATCTGACCAGTAGACTCAAAAAAGTACTCTGACCCTCTAGTGAATGATGATTGAAGGAATTAAAACTAAAGGCAGGGAATCTAGTGAAATGGTTCTGTAGTGCTTTAAACAAGAGATAAGCCTCTGCCAGAAAGAAGATTACAGTGATAAGTGTAGAGATGAGAATATATAACCAGGGGGTGGGGATAAGTAAGGGCACAGTTATGCTTCTGAATTTCTTGGGTCAATGGATATATGGTGATTTTTGCATAGAGAGCAAAATTCAGAATAGCGTTGTACCTGTTCTCACTTGTATATAAAGAGAATTTAACACCACAAGCTACATCTAAGAGGAGGAGATCATTCTTCTGAATCTTGATACCACTGGCACAGAGCACAATGGCAGGAATCTACTGCTATAATTGCCTAGGGTCCTTATTTCAAAAGTCATTAATTATAAGAAATGTCAGTTATATTAAATGTTCATCTTAAAAGTTTACATGCTACCCAGATATGATTTGGTTTGTTTACAAAAATATATAAGAACCCTGAGACATGAATGGGTATATTGTTTCTTTGTACAGAGTTTTATAGAAAAACATGTTAAAGCTGTTGAATGTAGCCTTGACTAAAGTCTATTTATATGCATGGTTAAAGGAAACAGACAAAATCCCCATGGGGCCCAGTGGTGGGGACAAACTGGCAAGACTATAAATCAGAACCTTCTTAATGTTTGTTATATGAATGAGATAATGCATGAGCCACAAAAGGAAAGGATTTATGATGGTTCTAAATTACTTCCTAACCTGGCCTGTATATGAGTCTTGAGACTTGCAATGAGAGTAAAACGGAAAATAGTCTGATAGTTTCTTAATCAAGTCCACTGTAGCTCAAGAAATTGTAAAACTTGTTGTGAAAACTATTACTGAATGAAATTTGTATATCTTCAAGTGTGAAATAAAAGTTAGACATTCAGGTTTAAGAGACTGATGATTTTGGGGGGATGGTCACTACAGAGAATTGTGGGATCTTGATCTGACATGTGCTTTTAGTTTCTTTTTTCAACTATAAGTTTCTTCTTCCAATGGTTGAGAAAGACCTCAAGGTCACATGTGACAACTGTGATATATTGTTGAGCAATAGAATTTATGTTGTGGTTATGATTTGACATCTGACCCCAGTCAGGTTTTTGTTAAAATTATATTCACATTATATTCTTATTATTTGCATATTAATTTTTAGTCAATTCTCTAATTTATTTGCTAAATTAGGATTGTAATCTAAATTATTGATTAGTAGTATCTGAATCTCATTCAGTCACTGATTGAAGCCCCATACTTAAGTTTTACTCAGTACTGGAATAGTGAATAAAATAAACAGTTTCTGCTTTTGTTGAGCTTTGTTGAGTAAGGTAACTATATATAAAAATAAATATAGAATGAAAATTATTACAAGAGCATTGAAATAATTAGTTATGTGAGAGAAAACAAAGGGGTCTTACTTGGATCTGTACATGAGGGAAAGTCATTATGAGAGAGTAATTAAGTCTGAAAACCAAGAGTGAACGAAGTATACACTCTCGTGGAGGGGAGTTTTCTAGCGAACATGTTATGAGGTTCTGAAGTTGAAGACATTCAAAGGGTGGGAACAGAGAGATGGAACAGAAAATAAAGTGCATTTTAAGTTAAGGATTTTAAATTTTACTTGTGTGCAAGATGAAGCCATTGAGTTATTTGAAGGGGAAAATGGCATAATTTAATGTTTTATATGATAAATTTTATTTAAAAATATATTTCTTAGAGTTGAGTTATATTACAAAGACCTTTGACTGTAAAGTCACTTGTAAGTCAGTTTGTGTTTAAGAGCTTCACACATCTCTCTCATCATCTCACAAATAGCTGATGTGATCCTGGTCCTATTCATCAGCATTACCTTAGTATCTAACTAAACTTACATTTGTGGGCTCGCTCTATACATAATATATATTCATATAAGTCAATAAGAAAAACTAGTGGAAAAACAGGAAAATATATGAAATGTTTTAAAAATGTTAAATTCAATAGTAATTGGGAAAATGTAAACCTCAGTAACAATGTGGCATTATTTTTTATCTAGTCAACTGGCAAACATTTTAAAGTTGGTAATGGCAAATATTGCAAGGGTTCCAAGCTATATGCACACTCATCCAGTGCCTGTAATTTTGAAAATGGTACAACTTCTTTAGAGGTATGTACTGGTATTCATTACAATAAAATAGAGGTTCTGAAGTAACTTTTTAAACAGAAATTCCATTTTAGACATAGATCTTAGTGTTATAATGCAACATTTAAACAAGTAGGTAAACATAAGGAAATCTATTGAAACATTTTTTGATAATAACAAATATATGTATAAAGCTGGTAGGGGAATGGTTAACTATGGTATATTCTTATTGCAGAGTACTTATCAGTAGTAAAAATTATAGTTAGATCTATATTACTAATATGGATAGATTGTGTGAGGGAATGAAAAAGCTGGTTGTAGAAGGATGTAAATAGACATTATGATCCCAGATGCATTAAAACACACACACAATAAAAGTGTATAAGATCTCAATATAGGTAGATATATAAATGTAGATTTTATATGTTATAGTCTTTTTTACAGATGTACATGTATATACAACCAATGAAATAGTTTGGGTAGGTACTTTGTTTTATATTCAATCTTTAAATTTTTTATAAAGTTCTGAATCATCATTCATGTTTTGTTTTTATTCTTGTCCCTGTGGCCCACATAAATCCTTTCAAATACAAAATATTTTTTTTTCTATCTCACTAAATGTCATTATATGGAAATAATCATTCATCTTTACTTCGAGTTTTAAGAAAAGAATTTAGGGTTGACTTTATGGATACTGCTGATTCTCAGCTATTTTCTTGAAAAATATTTTTCCCCCTTGCCAATAATTCAACTTATTGGAATATTTGTGGAATTTGGTCTTTAGTTACAATATTCAGATTAAATTAAGGGTTATATGTCCTCTTTTGTATCAAGACATTATAAGTCAAATCTTTATAGAAGATATTGGTCTCCATTCTACAAATGATTCCATTGCTACTATGATTTATTTTCATAGATGCCTCTTCTTACCAGATTCCCTTTGCAAGCTCCTTGAGGGCAGCACATCTTCTTGTTAATTGGTGCCAGCTCAGTGGTCTTTCTCCTTTCAAGCATGTGCTCCATGGCTGATAAGCTTTGACTCAACAAGTTTCTCTCAACTTTATCCTGTAGGATACATAGGTGAGCAATGTGAGACTGACATCAACGAATGCAGCAGTAACCCCTGCCAGTTTGCTGGGGAATGTGTAGAGCTGTCCTCAGAGAAAAAGTATGGACACATTGCTCAGCTGTCTGCTTCCTTCCACTACCCGGAGGCTTCGGGTTATGTTTGTGTCTGTCGGCCTAGACTCACAGGTGAGGACAAGTGAGGTGAGGCAGATGACTTGATTTTCTAGAATTTTGTGGCAAGTCATGTTTAATCAACTTGTATATAAGCAGTAAGAGCTGCGCTGTATAGGCTCTGCTGCTGTGGTGCAAAGGGTCCACCTTGTGGGCATGAAAAATATCTTGTTTTACATATCATAACTCCACAAATTATGAAGAAAATATTAAAAATAAGGAGAGAAGCGATGTTGTGAAAGGAAATATTTTTATACAGTACAATGGTATTGGAGCCTAACTCAAATGTTTTACTATCTCAAATTTTTTACCTCAAATTTGTTATGGGGAGTTGTTATATTTGCTTAAAAAGTTAATGTATTTATTCATGTTTATTTGAGAACAATTATCTAGCCTCAAGTAATCTTCTTTAACTATTCTGTAACTAAAGTTATTCTATATATCAAATTTAAATGGCTTTCTTTTCTTACTCTAAAACCCAGAGGAAATTTGCATATGTTTTCCAATGAGCAGCTATGATTGTGTCTGCTTCCATGTTCTGAAAACTTGAAAATTTAGAGACAGCCCCCATACCTACAACTAAATATCACTTAGAAAACAGAGATTTCTATGTTATTTCCTTCAGTAGATTTAGTGATACCTGAGGAGAGTATTTCAGTGGTTATTTCTGAATTCAGTGGAAATTTCTGAAGAAAATGAATGAGAAATTCAAAAGGGAGAGGGAACTCTGTAGTTAGTATTCCCTTTTAATGTTTCACTTTTGAAGTTTAATATTTGACTCATAGCAGTGTTTGCTCTAAGTTTTCTGTAGAAGTTGTTATTAGTTCCTTATTTACAGTCTCCTCTACACATTGGAGAAAAGCCTTTCCAATATCAGTGTCAGGTAAAGTAGTGTTTTTCCTTAATAAGTTCTACTACTTTACACATTTTTTCCTCAATAAAAGGCAGACAAAGAAATCATGATAAATAATGAAAAGCATGAAACAAATCTTGGAATACATCATTTTCCCCAATCATATAGGCTGTTACAATGTTATAGGTTTATGGGAGTTTACAAACTGGTGAGTTTGTCAGCATATTGTGTATTTACCTCATCCTGGGATTATTTGAATTTCCTATTTTGATGGTTACCCTTTTTGATCTTGGCATAGTATATGTATTTTTGTTAGCTCGTTTAAACCATTCTCAGGAACAAAGGAGGGAAGTTATTACTTTTATATATCAGATTTAGAGTTATAAGATTCTGTCAAAATCAGAGACCATTACTAATGTTGCCTCACCAGATAAATGGACATGGTTGGTTAATGAAACTGCAGATCCAAACAGGACAGGCAGTGGAATGTTCATGAAAAGTGTGTTGGGCTGCCTCCCACACCATCTCGGGTTCAAAGAATTGGTTTATTTCTCACACAAGTGAATTCCAAAAATGTGTTCTCAAGATCAATTAATTGTCTGCCAAATGGTGATTCAGGCTCATAGGCCCCTCTCTTTTATGTTTTCCCCATCTTCAAAAGATGGCTTCCAAGTTACTGTGCTCTTCTTACTGCAAATCACTGAAGTAGGGAGGGAAATGGAGCATGATCTCGAGGAGGTTTTTAAGGGCCAAGCCCTGTAAGTTGTGAATATCTCTTCTACTCACATTACAAATTTAGTCACATTTAGTCATACAATCATATTTAACAGCAAAGACTAAAAATTTAGTGCATTGTGTACCTAAAACAAAGAGAAAACAGGTTTTGTGAACAACTATCCAATTTGTCACAAAAGCTGGAATTGACTGGGGATACAAACCTACATTCTCCGATTCTAGGTATATCATCCTGTCCTATTATGTCACATCTTGTTTGGTCTAAATATGTTTTTCTTTTTTTTATTTTTAAAATTAAAAAAATTTGAAAAAAGATAATAGTAGATTCAGATATAGTTATTAAAAAAAAAAAACAGTAAAAAAAAGAAAAAAAATGATACTGGGAGCCTTGTCAGCTTAACCTATTTTCCCCGATGGGAGCCTGTCACAGAACCGTAGTACAAATTCTCACCAGGAAGTTGACATCAGAGGGGTCTACAGATAGAGCAGGTCTGTGATCATGAGGCTCCCACCTCTCTCCTTTTCTGCCTTCTCGTTCTTAATCCCTAGGAAGCACTAATCTGTTCTCCATTTCTATAAATTCGTCACTTAAAAAATGTTATATAAGTGGAACTATAAATTATATAATATACAAATTTGGAATAGTTTATCAGAATTTTTTTTTGGTAATTCATTCATATCTTGCTCTTTTTTATTGATGACTTGCATTCCATGGAATTTATATATATATATATCACAAGTTGTTTGCATTCACCCACTGAAGTAAATCTAGGTTGTTTCCAGTCTTTGTGATAAGATGCTATAAATATTTTTGTACAGGCTTTTGTGTGAATGCAAGTATTTCTCTGGGATAAATGTTGGAGTAAAATCATAGTTGGATATTTAGTTTCTAAAAAATTTCCAGTATGATTGGAAAATGTTACCACTAGCAATGTATGAGTACTTCAGTTTCTTTGCATTGTCACCAGCATTTGATGTTGTAACTATTTTTTTATTTTTGTCATTCTGATAGGTGTGTGGTGATAGTTTATTGTGGTTATAATATGAACTTCCCTAATGGCTAATGAAGCTGAACATCTTTTCATGTGCTTATTTGTCATCTGTATCTCCTGTTCAGCAAAATGTGTTTCCACATCTTTTCACTTTTTATGATTAGATTTTTTTTTTTTAATTTTTTACTACTGAGTAGTGTTTTAAGCTTCCAGACTCTGGGCATTTTTTGTTAAGTTTATATCTGGGTACTTAATTTTCTTTGGTGGTATTGTAAATAATCTTTTTAATTTCAATTTCAACAAATTCATTATTAGTTTATAAAAAATATGATTGATATTTGCTTATTGATCTTGTATCCTAAAAAATTACTGAAATCATCTATTACATCTTGGTATTTCCTTGGGATTTTCATATATATAGATATATATATAACATAAATTTCATATGTTATATATATGACATCATTGTTCATTTTTGTACAATGTTTGCTTGTATGCTTTCTCCTTTCTACAGACAACTTTGACATCAATAAATAGGAACAGCTTTATTTCTTTCTTTCCAATCCATATGCCCATTTGTTTGCAGTGACTAATGCTATATTGAAAAAAGAGTTGTGAAAGCAGACATTTTTGCCTCATTCACAATCTTTGAAAGAAGCATTTCACCATTAATTATAAATGTAGATGCTTTTATTAAGTTGAGGTCTGTTGTAACTTGCTACAAGTTTTTATTTTGAATGGGTCTTGGATTTTGTCACATGTCTTTGCTGCATCAGTTGATGAGCATAAAATTTTCTTCTTTAGCATATTGATATTGTGGATTGCTCTGATGGAATTTTAAGTATTGAACCAGTTTTCCAAACCTAAAAATAAAATCACACTGGATGTATCTATTTATTTTTCAGTTTGCTAATAGTTGAGGAGTTTTACTTCTAAGTTCATAAGAAGTTTTGGTCTACCGGCTTTCTGTTTTCTTTTTTTCTTTGTATTGTATTTACCCAGTTATAAAACGAGTTGGGAAGTTTTCCTTTCTCTATTTTCTGGAAAAGAGTCCATAAAATTAGCGTTAACTTTTTCTTTAAATATTTGGTAGAATTTTCAAATGAAAGTGACTGGAGTTAGAGATTTCATTTTCTGAATTGTTCAGTTACAAATTCATTTTCAGTAATGGTTATGAGACTATTCAAGATACCTGTTTCTCTTTGTGTGGGTTTTGGTAGTTCATGTTAGTCACAATTTCCTAACAATTGTGAATTCTGCTGTTGTTGAGTGGAGTATTCTATATATGTCAATTATATCATGTTGGGTGATGATATTGGTCAGGTCTTATATATGCTGCTGATTTTTCAGTCAGATGTATTAGCATAATGCTGCACATAGATTACCTTATTATTTAATAGCAACAGGGTCTATAGTGATTTCCCTTGTTTTATTCCTGAGTTTGGTGGTTCATGTCTTCTCTTTTTATTTTTGTTACTCTTTCTGTAGGTTTATCAATTTTATTGATTTTTGGTTTAAAAATCAAGAATTGTTAGTGATTTGAAACTATCCCTATTTTCTTATTTAAGTATTTAATAGTACAAAATTACCTGTGTACTACCTTAGCTAAATCGTACATATTTTGGTATCATATTTTTATTTAATATCAGTTTTCTATATTTTTTTTAGTTACCTGTTTAGTTTGAGCCAACAGATTTTGGCCTACTTTTGTGGGCAACAGGTCAAATTATTTGTTAATTTTCAGAGTAATTGCAGTGTTATTTTGATCAGCTTGCTTCATCTGGTGCTTCACTGGTCTCTGCTGATGATAGAAATGATACAATTTACTGTTCACAAGTTATGCACATTTGTAGTTCTGTGGTTGTTAGAGTAAAAAAAATTTCATCATGAGGAAAAATATTGTATATGATACTTTTAACGACAGAGCTCCATTCAAAGAAACCATTAGTGTTATTAAATATAGCTCTGAACTATCCCTGTTATTTTGAATTATAACTAAGGATTTATTTATTACTCTTCACTGCCTGTACAGTTACCTTCCATATTAAAAATGGTTGTGGGTGCATATGTAATATACTTTTCTACCTTGTGGTAGTGTGAAAGTAAAATATACCAGAGTATGTAATTAGCTGAGCCTCCTAGAAGACAGTACAGAAATTAAAGGGAAATTAAAGAGAAATTAAAGGGAGTCTGAGACCTTGGAAATTGGAAAAAGGTGAAAACATAGGAAAGATAATGCACAGAACCTGGGAAGAAGAACCAAACTTCTCTGAAGGACTGGCTTTTATCTAGGGTCATTTTTTAAAAAAAGATTTATTTATGCATGTAAGAGCTGGGGTGTAGGCCAGAGGTGTGTTGGGGGAGAAGAATATTCACCAGAGACAGAGTAGGGAGCAGAACAGGAGGACTGACTGAAGTACACTGCTGAGGGGAGCAGCAGGTGAGACAGAAGTCTGCTGCGCCATGTGGGTCAGCTCCCTGGCTGGGGATCGGGGATCGTGCTGCAGTGGCTGCCTATAGCTTCAGTGGGCTGAGACTTAACCGCCCCTTGCGCCAACAAGGAGGCCCTATCCAGGGTTTCTTTTGGGAATTTCAGCAAGCAAAACAAGGCACCATGGCCTAGAGAAACCAGTGAATCTTACTCTAGATAAAAAGAAAAATCTGAAGACCCATTTATGTATTTTTAATGATTTGTATTGAAACTTGGAAACTCTTTGTGTCTAGATGTAGTAATTGTTGTTCTCTAATTCCCAAAAATTATTTTAAAACATTTCTTTGGCAAAACATCCCTTTATACTGTCATGATTGTTTTGTGCCCATAGCTGCAGTGCTCAAAAGTATCATAAATACTTGTGCAAAGGTCTAACACATTTACTTATATATACATATTCACATTTAAATGATAAGTTGAATAAATTTGTAATGAAAAAGGCCTGTAGTTGTATAATGGGTGGATGTTCAGTTCATTCCAAAATCAGTAAATTATCTTTATTTTGCATGACCATCCTTGACCACGAACTGCAAGGAATTTTGGCTGCTTCTTTCTATTATTTTTCACTTTCTAGTTTGTTGCATTGCACCCAGTTCTAGGGATATAATAATGAAAATACATGGTCTCTTTCCAAAAGAAACTGAAAGAGCATAAGGAAAAAGATGCACAAGAATACCAAAAAATGGGATAACTGCCATAATATAACCATAAAAAGGTAGAGACAATAGAGGACCTAATTATGTCAGATAGAATTTAGTGGAAATTATAGGAATCCAAATGGATTCATAAATTAGCATTTTTTAATACAAATGAACATGTGACTTCTGAAAATTAAGAAAGGATCTCATGACCTGTTGTGCTTACCCTTGAAGCATACTGTTCTAACCAACCAAGCTACACTGGAAAAGATTAAATGTTTTTAATGTTAGCATGGCTTTTCTGTTTATCAAAATATGAGTGATAATGCCTTTAACAAATTACTCAACTGTCTTATAAGCCAAGTCCAATTTTCAACTCTAAGTTTCACTCACCAGTTCCAATTAGCATTTACTCTAAGAGCAACAGCATCACTGGTCTCTGGAACGCTACATTATTGCCTCTGAGGCTGGGATTTTATTCTGTTTCACCCATCTGCTCTCTGCCTGAAAAGAACTGAGGAGTGCAGCAGGGGATCCTGTGAAGGCCTGGCTTCAAACCTCAGGCAGAAATAGCAGAGTTCTTAACAATAAACACCCCGATGAGAGCCACCTGGCAAAGTATATGCACACAGAGGCGCTCATCTCAGGTTCATCTGCTTCAAGCACAATGTTGCTAAAAATGAAATGCTCACTTTTTTTCTTAAAAATTAAATTCTGCCACTTTACCCAAATCCAACTAAAATAGCCATATAGGTCCCAAAGTGCAGTGTTGAAAAAGCCTCATGTATTCAACAAGCAATGCGGCGTATGGGACAATAAGTATCTCTACCCTAAAGAGAAATTTTCCGTAGAATTTATTCATTTGCTGATACTATGTTTTAAGTTCATTTTTCTTAGGGATGCTTATATTTCTTACTTACAATTTCAAGTTTGAATATATATTAGAGACACATACAAAACCTTAAATCTGGAAGATCAAATTTTGCTTACTGAATGAAACGTTTACTAATATTTTAATAGATTCATTTACCCTCACCTTTATATGCATATTAACTTTGATCATCAAACTATTCATATGAGTACATTTCTGCTTATACTACTTTTGATGTTCCTATGTTAACTGTAACAACTAGGAAAGCTGGGCTACCTCCTCACAGATTAATTTTAAATAGCATGCTTATTGTAGGTTTACTACCTACTGTCTACAAAGCTGTAGTAAGTAGTAGGGGAATGTAGTGATGATGCTCTGGAAGATCAAATGCAGAGATAGACATGTCTGTGACACCCTCCTAGGAGAGATGGATAGCCATGGCACCAGGGCCTTGGATTCTCTCTTGGGTTAGCATTCTTTTGTCGACTTGAAGTCAAAGAAACTAAGGTAAAGCTCCCAAATGAATAATCAGCAAATGAAGGTCAACTCTCCGATTCAAGTATTCTGGCTAACATGTTTCAGGAAAAACACCCTAATTTTCTAAAATAAAAAAAAGAGAACCATTATAAATTCTTCACTAGAAATTCATAATTAAATTCTCAATATCCATTGTCATGATTAGGTTCTGTCCTTGGAACTCAGAAGACCTGATACTTCATATCTATTTTTATGTGAGAGTTGTGGGTCACCACCATTTAAAAGAGCTGTAAAGGAGGTGACATCTTCTAAAATAGCTAGCAGTTTGTTAGAGTGAAATTTTAAAGAAAATGAGGAATGTTCAAAGTAGAGATTAAAGATTCTAGGAATTAAGCTTACAGTGACCACACTGCAAACTAATAGGACGTGGTCAGTGGTGCGCTTGCTGCTCTTAAGGATGCCCTCTTCATGTCTTTTTCCAGGTGCCCAAATCCCTAGAAGCTATCTTAAGCACACCTGTTACATAAAGAACAATATTTGTGACCTTCACTAGACCTGATCATTGACAGTAGCTCCTTTACCAAAGTCCACTGCTATAGCTGTTTGTTGAGAGAATGTTTTCTGATATTAGCTCCAAGATTCTTCAGACAGAAACACCTGCCTCCCCCAGCATAACTCTGTATACACATTCATCTGGAACTTCACTTCAACCCTGAGCAACTCAAGTCCAGCCCTGGGAAAATGTCCAAAACCTTAGATCAACTAAATCTTTAACCAAGGAAGGAGGGCATCATTTTTTCAAAAAACACTTTGTTAAACTAGCTTTTGGTAAGAACCACCCCCTACTGCTGTGGTGATCCTTTTTGCTTCCTCCTCATCATTATTTATCAGTTGCTAAAGAGACTGTAGTTAGAATTGACCATAATGTCCTCTGATCCATGAGGAGCAGATCCATGAGGATCTTACCATGACTTATAAGTTGTTTTATCTCAGTCACTCGCATATGTCCCAGCTTCCCAGTTTGCTTCATCCTACCCTTTTTTGAACTTCCTTCTATTTTCTAAGGATTTCAAGGTTTAGTATAAGCTCAATTACCAATATTCTTAAATCTCTTTTGCAAATATTTCTTTCACTTACTTGCTTTTGCTGAAATTCAGCAACAGTCTCAAATATTATGTCTTCTGCAACCTTCTCAAAGGGTGACTTTTTTTGTTGTTTTCCTCTTCTCAATCCCATGCATGGCCACAAAGGACAGTTGTATGTCCCTCTCAGTTCATTGTTACCTCTAGGAAATTGCTTCCTTCTTCATTCAAAACCCCAAATCATTTTGAAGCATAAGTCTTTTGATAATGCTGCCTAGTATTTCTCCTTGTTGTCATAGTTCTGGTATCCTCCTCTCAGTCACTGAAAATTTTAATATCTTACTCCTTTTATAAATTTTATAAACTTCAACACCTATGAAACTATTTTCTCTCTCTCAAAAAAAATTCTCAATCTTGTCTCCTGGTCGAGTCCTTGTAATTCTTAAGTTTAGTATTTTGTCCGGGTTTAGTTCTTGTTTCCTTTGTATATTTTTGGGGCTTATTTTTTGTTTCGGTAGCATTGGCTAACACCATTGTATATGATTTAGAGATATGGGGTAACACCCTTGAGTGTGTGTTATCACACCACACCCACAACCAAGGCACTGAAAATCTTATTTGAATAAGCTATAGACATATTATTCTTCTCCAGTATTTCTCTTAGTTTATGATCGCATGGTGTAACATCTAATGTACCTGGAAATTTTTTATTAGGTTTAATGTATCATGTTTCAAAAATTATTGTGTTAATCTAAGACTCTGAATGGTATTTTGTGTCCCTAAAGGAATTATATATTTATTTATTTATACTTTGGAGTCTACCTAATATAATTAGCAACTCCTTATCAATTTAACCCAATCAAGATTAATGTAATTCAAAAACAAATTTCAGTGTCTATGGAAAAAAAAATCTACTCCCTCTTAATCATGTGACCTCCTTATTTCCAATGACAACAACTACCATCATGTAACTTCTACCAATTCTCATGGTCATGACCTAGGCTTTACCACCTCAGAAAAACCTCACTTTTAATCATCGTATCCCCTGACCATAGCTTATGTTTTTCCAGTTTCCTTATACTCAGCACATTTTCATTGCACCTAGTGATTGCTGTAATTTTTCACTCATTGCCTCAACTAAAACGTTACGGTCTAAGACAATAATTATTCCCTTGCACATCCCTTCAGCTCTTCTGATCTTTTCTCTCTTCACTTTACTTACCTAGAAAAAGCATATTTATGCTTAAACCTAACATGCAACCTTTTCTACACCTACAAGCCATTTGTATGTGGCTGAAGAAAAGCTCACAAGTCACACATTGAACTTGTAAGCATCACTTAAATTTATGACCCCAAACCTGAGAGAGGTCCTGCCACCAGAAATCAGTGGTCTTAGAATCCCACTTCCCCAGAGGAAATTTTTATACTTTTTTCCAAAAATCCAATACCTCCTCCCTCTTTATCATTCTAAGTTGGTTATCATATTTCTAATTTCACTCAGAGATCTATCTTACCTTCCCTCCACTAAAGCTACTGTTGGGTATGAAATTGTTTTTACACTGCTTCATGCTCATACTTCACTGCTTCATGGATGCTGGCAGAGGACAGGGACTGTTGAGCCAGAAAGAAAAAGAAAAACCAACCTGACACACATAGCAAGCAGCAAGAGCATCATATTTGGGCCAATTACTCTTGCACCCAAGTCCCAAAGATGTGTTTTACTATGGGCCCAGGTGAGTACTATACAGGTAACACTGAGAAACAATAAGTTGGGGCATATAATAAGCAGTATGAAGTCAGCTCTTTGTCCCAGAGGGATTTTACTATCCCTCAAAGTTGCTGGCTGCCAAACCAACCCTGAGAAATGGTCTGGGTAAGGAGCCATCAGTGCCTTGCCATCTTGGTATTCCCAGCAAAAACCTGCGAGAGCCCAAGATGGATTGCTTCTTCTAACAATTCATTCCATCACCTTATATGTTCTGGGCTGAACTTAAATTTTCATATGAACGTGCCACTCCACTAGCCACTCTCTTTAATCTGCTGGCAGAGACTAGAACCAAATTGACTCTATTTACTTTATACAGCATTTAATTAAGGATGTTAAGGATACTATCAATAAAACTGTGAGCAAAAGGATGAGGTCAATTTGTAACATTGATTCAACTCCACTTCTGAGAGTTCTTCACTCAGTAAACTGAATAAATCTCAAGGACACCGGTGCCTGTTGTGTTAGGTAGCTAAGATGCAGGCTAAAGTCAGTCTGTGACCTAAGCATGGAGGTTAGACTGACTAGTTGATATTCAATGTCTTTATAAAAATGACAGGGGCCCTAGATAAGCATTTCTCACCCCTAAAAGAGAGGCATTCTTCACATACAAATATGTAATTCAAGGTCCACGTGTCAATCTGCTTTGGAATTTGTTAAACTTGATTTATGTCATCTTACTTTGGTTTTGTCAATTTGGTGCACGGGCGGTGTTACTGAGTAGATGGCAGCCCTGGTGGACTATAGGGCAACACAAAGCTGTTTGGGGGAAGAAGGGAGGTTTATGAATTTGTATCATTATGATCCAAACAGGGTCATAGGGATCCATCTGTTTGTACACATACAGGGTTGAAGAGGGGCAGGCTCAGGGTCTGCCACTGGTGGTATCAGGCATTAAAGAACAGTTTAGGACCAGCCATGTCCACAAAGTTTATCTCTTTTTATAGCAAGTGGATAGAAATGACAAATCTAGTAGTAACTTTTGTCTACTGCAGTTGCTGCTAGCTTCAACTATACCTTATAGATGTTTGCTAGTCTGCCATGCCAAACAGAGGGACAAGGAGCGTATGAATTGGCCCCTTCCTCTGAACATCCGAAGATGTAGAGTGTCTGTTTTCAGTGTTGTCTGTTGTTCTACCTCCAGGGCAAAGAAACTGGTGTGTCCTGTCCCTGTAGCCATATTTAATTTTTTCTGTAATCATCTGATCATGCCAGTAGCTTTCAGTGAGAGGTGTTAATAGGAAAAGAATGTTTAAAAAATATTTGCAGAAAATCATTATACTTTCTACTTTGGTCCAAATGGACTACTATATGAAGACGTGATGGACATTATTTTCAACCAAGTGGCCATCATCTTTATGATTTGGGACCACGTTAATGCAATAAAAGAATTCAAGTAGCTGAATCAGAGTTAAGTTTGAATTTCTTAGCCTCCACTTTAGGTGGGACTGCCACTAAGAGTGCCAAGGAGGCCTGGGATTGTTGCTAGGGTAAAGAAACATAATTCAGGCATGTGAATTGTAAAGTTAGAATTATGAATTTTAAAAATAAGTTTATGTATTCCTTCACCCCTTTACCTGGGAGCTAACCTACATAAGAGAAACCAATGGCTATGTTTTGTACCCAAATGTTATGTTTTGTACCCAGATGCCTAGTAAGCTATGTGGATCAAGAAGAGCTGAAGGAGATAGAGTCAGGAATCAGGGTTGATTTTTAAAAATTCTACCCTACATCTCACTAGTGTTAGCTGATAGGCCAGGTAAAGTTTTGTCCTTAGTAGCTACATATCTTAATGCATCTTAAGAAGACTCTTTCATTCGCCTAAGCCTAATAGAATTAGTTAGGGTTTCAGAATGTTCCAGTTCTGCCAGTGCCAATTTTGATACTGTTTTCGATGTCAGTTTTCCAGAAGCATGTAACATCTTCTCAGTCCCAAATTACTTCCTATCAAGAATTTAGATTTATCAAAAAAAAAATGCATTCTAAGAGCATATACTTTTATAAGGATTTTTGTTGTTAGAAATGAAATCCTTCAAAATTTAATTGGTTTTTAATGGTTTCTTTTTTTAACGGATCTTGCCAAGTCTGTAGGAGTTATTGGGGATTTGCTTAAAATCATTTGTGCAAAATAGCACTTCAAAGCAAAATAGCACTTACAGCAAGGTGGCCTAGCTCCACGCCTGCTGTTTCCTTCTAGCATTATCATTGAGTCTAGGGAGAATCTTTAGTTCATTTGCTTATAACAAAAGTAACTTTGTCATTTAGATGTTTGTTAACATATAGCAATGTATTTTGATTGTGTTTTTCATTTTGACTTCCCTGGTTTGTATCTCAAAGTGTGTGAAAGAAAAAGGGGAGCAGGGATAGAATAAGGCTGTGTGTGGGTGGACCCATTTTTGGACAATGTCCATACTTTCCAAGTATCACACAGTGATGTAAATGCTAGCCGACTGTCTTCTGCAAAGAAGTTAATTTCTTATTAAATTGGATTCACAGTTTGGATGAATTTCTGTTTATTTTTTGAATTTCTCCAGGTAGTTATAAGTTATGTAGCTGCTTTATAGCTATGGATGAGCCTGATTTACTCCCATTTTCTTCATTCATCATCTGTCTGTCTCTCTCAAAATGGCTTTTTAATACACTCATTAAATTTTTGTATTAAGGATTCTCTGATATAAAACTCTGTCAACTTTTTGAGAAAAGAGCAACTAGGGTCAATCTTAAGGCCCCTGAGGTGCAACTATATAAATTTCTGGGCAGTTGTCAACTCTTCTGATAGTTTTCTGGCTCCAACAAGGAAGAAGCTCTGAAGGAAACATTTTATAAGTGTCGTATGTATTCTTTTGCTGAAGCTATGTCTGTTTATTGGCTTCTTCAATAAGTTTGTTTTAAAATTGTCCCTCTCAAAATTGCAGTTCCTCTTTTAATGAAAAACTGTAATATTCCAGATTTGGTGATTCCTCTTTTTTTCTTAAATTTTTTGTTTCTTGTAAATATTTTACTGAAGTATAACATACAAACTGAAACATGAATTTATCAAACAATTATAGCGTAATAATTTTGTCATAAAGGCAACATACCCCTATACAAAGTACCCAGATCTAGAAAATGATTAAATTATGCCACTTTCTTTTGAAAGAGGCAACTAGAACCAGGGTAGGCAATAATAAAGATAAAATTCAGTGCAATTGAAAGAATGACTTCCAAATAATTAAGGCTATCTACAGTGGGACAAAAATGCTTGAGAAGATGCAAGGTTCTACATAATTGGAGTCATTTGTAGTAAGGAAAGTTGAGGTTCTATATTGAATGGTAGTTGTACTGGATGACTTGATTCTTTCTGCAAATATATGTAAATTTATGAATGTATGTAAAAACAAACTCTGAAGAACAGGATCTTAGCAGTAAATCAAGGCAATTAGTAGTGGTGCATAATGAAATTCATTTTCTAATTTTCAGTAAAGATATTGAGAAAATTTTTATAATTTATTTTCAAGCTTATTCAAGTGCAATGAAAGAATAGTGGAGTGGTCTTTTTGTTTTCCATATTTACATATGATTTTATTATAAATTGAGCATACTATCAGTGAAGTCTGATGTAAAAAATTGTTTCATAAGATGGAAGACTTACATCTAGTCCTGTTCTTTGATCAAATTTTGGCAAATTTTCTTGTTTCTTCTTTCTAAAGTTAACATAATTTTATTTTAGAACAAAGATGTTGCCTGGAAATTTTTTATGACTATGCACTCCAAATTCACTTGTGTTAAGATTTCATTTTTATTTAATTTCTCATGACAAGGAAGTTTGTTTCTTTAATATTTTTCTATATGTCACCACATCACTTTTTAATTTAAAAGTTTTAATATGCTATTTTGCTTCCGTGACTTAATATAAAAAAGGGCAAAAAAAAATATCTAATTTTCTGCTTTCTACTTAACACGTGGATTCTTCCAAGCCAAGGTAATTAAATTGAGGGTAGCATTCCTTTTGAGTCACCTATTAAACAAATATCCTGGAATGTCATCAAAAATTTTGGCAATGAAGGATAATTTTTTTGAGTGGGAGGTTAAAAAAAGGCCAGGGCCTCGGATTTATCTATTTCTTTGAGTGAGTTTTAACACCACTGACCTGGCCAAACTCCAGTACTATTTATTATATCTTGGCTGTCTCAATCAGCCTTGAAGTTTTAATAAGGCCCCATATTTCTTGTCTTAACCCAGTTCCATAATATTGCTGAGCATAGCCATCCAGCTGTGGTCTTTCACTCAAGTAGCTCGATTTATCTAGCAGTTAAGGGCATCCCTATATCTCTTATTCCCCCACAGAAGCAGGAAGAAGCTCAGTGAATTTGTTCCAGCGAAAAGATTTGAACAGCTTAGACAGATAGGTAAGAAAATCCAAGTAAGATAATCCCATTTTTCATAGCACATTCATTAGGAAAAATGATGAAGTGAGCCCCCAGCTGAGCATTTAACTTCAACAACAGTTAAATTCTGAAAAGGCCCAAACGGTAAATTGCTCCAAGAAATTAAAACACTGGGAAACCTTACACTAAGACACATTCCAGATCATCTGAAGCCTTTTTTTGCTTTTGAATTCTCACAGTTGGCTCCTGGGCACTTTGATCCGGCCTGTCGGAACATAGCTCCGTACCACATACACAGAGCAGCCCAGCAGGCCTGACACAGCCCAGGAGCCAGCTCAAGTGTGTCTGGCGCCTCTCCTCTTGAATGGTCCTTGCCGGTGAGAATTTCTTAGCATGCAAATCATGCTCATAAAGCAAAGAGAAAGGGAAGCGCTTCCTCAGCTCCTCCCTGTTTCTAGTGAAGGATATATTTCCTTTCAGGACCCTAATATCTCATCTGACAACCATTTCCATTTGAATTATTATGCTTAGATGCTGAAAGATCATTACTTAGTATCAGCTTTATGTCTCCACGTAAGCAATACCTCATGAGGGTCATCAGCAGACTTCCATTAAACAGGTTCCTCTTTCTGGATTACTCTCATTCTCCCCCATGTGATATCTTCGCCTATTCAGGCGATGCTCATCAGAGAAGAGAATTTTTCAGTAATTTAAAGAATATATTCTAATAGAGAAGTAAGATTACACTTTGACTACACTCAAGTCTCTCGGAATGTCTGCATAATGATTAATTTACTTCCCATTTCATAGGCAAATTTAGGTCATGCCAAACATACTGAGAAAATAAATGAATATATTCCACTGCTGTTGCACACAATACCTTTTTTTTAGAACTTTAGAGTTAACTGTTAAGAGTTCTTCTCCCTGGAGAATTCAGACATCAGTTTAATTTGTATATGTGTAATTAAAAAGCCTTTCTCAATAAACATAATTACTTTTAGTCCTTTGTAATAAATTATCTAGCTATAATGAATATAATTGATTTGGTCAAACCAGGAACCTATAGAAAATGATTAAAGACACAAGAGGTTAAGCATATAGCCTTCAATTTGCCAGATGACAGCATAACTCATTGCAATAATAATAATGAGCATTTTCCTGTCTCAAGTTAATATAAAAACTTTCTGCAGCCTCTTAACTCACATGAAAAATTTTAGAAATTTACACACTGATTGGCAAAGTCAAATACATACCAACCAGTGAGATAGTTGAACTCCTTAAAAATGTTCTGCACTCTTTAATGTGAGGGGGCCAGATAATTTATGGACTTTAGGGAGTAAACTTTTCCTTGCAGACGTGTTTGATGCTTTCCAAATGGCCTTTCCTTGTTTAGGCCGTAAGAAGTTTGACTCAGTATGTACTTTTCAAATACATGCAATGTGCCTTGCACTGTGCTGGGTATTCCTTTAGTAAACAAAGAGAAATGAAATTGTGATGGTGATTGAAAGCATGGATTGTGGAGCCTGCCTTCCTTGGTTAAAATTAGATTATTCCATGTCCTTCTATTTTCTCATTTATATGCATAACAATATAAACTTAATTTAGAGAGCAGTTAGAAGGAATAAGTGGGTTTAATATATGCAGAGTGTCTTAAACATCTCCTGGTGCATAGAAAGCCCAATCAATATAAGTATTTTCCATCAAATATGTAAGTGTCCCCCTTGAGGATGGGGGCTGTGGGCTCATGATTTTCTTTTCAGTACTTCATACCATGCCTGGTACAGACTTGAAAACCAGTCTTTTTTTTTAATGATATGCTAAAATGTTCAGTTTATTAATTTAATAATTTATTTTTTTTATTGAAATAAGAAAGTAAACCTCAGAGAAGATACAATGATTATTCTCGGACATTTTGCAAAGAACCATTTATATTTAAAAGCAACCTGTTTTACATATCAAATGAAACTATTCATTAGTTATGTCCAACAGCAATTGAAAAATAGAAAATATGCCCAAACCAAAATTGTCATTGAAAAAAACCACATGTATGTATCTGGATGTAGGCTATCAAACAGTTCTGATCATGCACTCAACAAATATTTATAAAGAGCAAACTTAGTGCTCGGCACCATTGCAAGCCTTGAAAATACTGAGCAAACAATTATCTTTACCCTCATGTAACAACATTCTAGGGAAGAAGGAAAACAATAATAAAAACTCAATTTCAGGACACATTTTGGTCCTCTTTTAACTTTGCCAACCTCTATATGCTGGCCTGCTCCAAGTCAACCACACTACAAGAGCTAAAGTCCTGTAGCAGAAGTAAAATTGATAACTACTCTCCAAAGTCTCCAAGGCCCAGGCTGTCTGTCCTCTATTTTTGGTGCAGAATTCTGGAGCTTGGTTTCAGAATAATTCAAAGACTTGACTGGTCCCAAAGTTAATTTTTGAGAACTCCTACATCAATCTTGCGCTCTCACTTGCTTAACCGTCTCCCCCAAGACTTACGTATATCCTTGGTTTGCCAGTATATGAATCTTACTTTGTCTTATCTTAAAGCTTGGCTGTAAGTTACCATATGAACCCAGACTAAAATTGTTGATATTTGGTGAAACAAATAGGGCACATGCTAACAGTTGTTCCATTGAGGTTTTCTAAGCTTAAGCTCTTATCACCAGATAATTTTAAGCACATCTGGACTGGCCACCTGCATACCTGCTTCTTGCCAGTACCTTTACATGACTGCATGAGGGTGCACAGAACTGCTCTTGTGGTCCGAATTAAAGAGCTGCTGCCAGCAGAAATTCTGTTGTTGTTTTTTTTTTTTCTATAGAAATGCTGCTAATCAAATCACTTAATAAATTGTCAGATGTTTCTTTTACAAATTGTCAGATTTGCAGAAATTTTAGAGTTTAAAGTTGAAGAAATCTCTTGAAAATGTGATCTGCTCTTCCTTCCCTTGGACAATGTGACCTGAACAGACACCTATTTCTCTTTTTTCCTGGAGGCCATGAAACTCAATTTTTTTTTTCTTCTTCTTTTCCATTTCATGACTTTAAGTTCTAGGACACTTATTCTTTTAAATATTTTTACCTTATTAAAATGCCTTTGTATTTTATGTTTTATTGACTAACAGTTTAATTGTAACTACAAATTTTAGTATAAACCAACAAAAGTCTTTAATGCAGAAGTCAAACTGAGGGTGTTGGAGCAGATTTTCAGAATTGAGGCTATGAGAGGGGGAAGCAAGGGAAAGGTGGGGAGTAAATTATGGAGGGAAACTAGTGAACTATGGTGGAGGACCAAGGGTACTTTGGTGGTGGGTGATGTTGGGAATTATACATCTAAAAGGTGTCAGCTAATTATTTAAAATTATTGCTAAATAAATCACATTCAAGGTGAAAATCTGGCCCACTACCCTCAGTTTGATTTCTGCATTAAGTTGAGTCTGTTGAAAAACTCTTATGACTTTCCACTGGTTCTAAGGTTCTTAGCCATAGCTCAAAATTATTTGCTCATATATTCCCTTTCTGTTTGTAAAAATGTTGTGTACCAATGTTATCCCAAAAAAAATAGTACAATTAAGCTAACAAAATAAAATCAGTGAATTTATGAATAACATAAAAACACAGAAGAAAAACTAGTTACTAGCATTTACAAGTTAGAAAATTTCACATTCAAAACTGGATTTCTCCAGTCAAAAAATGAGCAGAAGAGCTAAAAAGACACTTCCCCAAAGAAGAAAAGCAAATGGCCAACAGGTACATGAAAAAATGTTTAACATCACTCATAATCAGGGAAATACAAATCAAAACCACAATGAGATACCATCTCTTGCCAGTGAGAATGGCGCACATTAAAAATACAGGCAACAACAAATGCTGACAAGGATGTGGAGATAAAGGAACTCTTCTACACTGCTGGTTGGAATGCAAACTGGTCCAATCTCTATGGAAAGTTGTATGGCAATTCCTCAAACTGCTAAAAATGGAGCTTCCATAAGACCTGGCAGTACTACTTTTGGGAATCTACCCAAAGGACACAAAAACATTAATCCAAAAGAATACATGCACCCATGTTTATTGCAGTACTGTTTACAATAGTTAAGGTATGGAAACAACTCAGATGCCCAAAAAGAGATGATTGGATCAAGAAGATGTGGTACATATATATACAATGGAATACTATTCAGCATTCAGAAAAGATAAACACATGCAATTCGCAGCAACATGGATGGAACTAGAAGGGATCATGCTCAGCGAAATAAGCCAGAAAGAAAGAGAAAAACATCAAATGGTTTCACTTATAACAGGAATATAGGGGAACCAAACAAGAGAGAGACAGTGCGTGAGGGGGAGGATAAGGACTCAGAATGGGGTAGAAAAGAGCACAAGGGACTACAGTGATGGGTCATGGGTGAATTGGTGGTGGGTTACCCAAGGGGAAAACACAATGTAAAAGATATAAATTAAAAAAAAAAATTGCATTTAAAAAAAAAGTTGAGAGATTGAAAAAAAACAAAACTGGATTTCTGACTTCTCTTAAATGGAATACTTGCAGTAGCTAACTGCTGTCTGTGCCAGATGTTCTAATATTTAATCTTGAAAATCCTCCTAGGTACTACCATTGTTGTTACCCAGGTTTCACAAATGAGGAAATTAAGGGATAGAAAGATTCAGCACAACTATTTTTCTGATCATGCAGCTAGCAAATGCAAAGCTGGGACCTAAACCTGAACCACGAGGCTCCAAACACTCCCAGGTAGGCCATGCTGTTACCTCAATAGCGAAGTCCAAAGACATAGGCCTACATTCCTGCGAGACAACAATGGACTCATTTTCCAGTCCATCATAGCAATCAGAACTGAAAATGGGAGTTCCTCCAGAGATGGTCACCTGGTGTTTGTAGCCATTTCAGTTTATGATCCTTGCCTTAACTCTAAGTGTAGAGCATAGTACCTGGAGATGGGAAACACACCTCGACGTATTTCCTACATTCTTTACATGTAGTCTTTGTCTGAGAAGAACTAACACTCACGAGTCCTGCAGGCCTTGGGAGACCCCCTTGAAGTTCTCAACATCGACAATAAAGTGGGCAAATGAGAACTTAAATACACTTCACCATCATGCAACGCATGAAAGCAGTTTTACCTCAGTTATTCTCCAAAGCATTTCTCACTTAATTGTTTAACATTTACAGTTATTAAGGATATGAATGACCGTATTTGCATATTTATATTGCTCATTTGCCCTATAAACAGTAGTAGCTACTTAAGGAATTTTTTTGTGCCTCCTGTTCTGTCAGTTAGATTTTCTCTCTGGTATAGATTGTTGGGTAGAAAAAAGTAAAAGTAAAACTAATCTCCTTCATTAAAGGTGGTGAGACTTTTAATAAAATGGGAATTGTTCTGCACTTCAGAGGATAAGCAGAAACCTTTGAAGGATTTTCTATCTGAGGAGTTTCCAGGGAGGAATGGATATGATTTAGTCAGCTAAGCTCATTAATTTAGGTAACTTGTTTCTAAAAAGGGAATTTTCCACTGAAATGCTGCGACTGCACATCTTTTTCTTTCCATATCACAACTTCTAGCCCCTGAGACATACCGCTATTGTTAATTTGTAGAATTAGTTGTACAACTGTACATTATCATTTGTTAAAATAATGTTACTGATTACTGAATTTTAAGTTAAAGAATGGTAAAGGATTGCTTTCCCCAACACGGTGTTTTTTTTCAATGTAAATATATACGAAGTAAAATGTAAATATATTTTAAAATGTATATATATACATTTTTTAAAATGTAAATGAGGCATTTCTTGAAAGTTTGCTTTGTTATGCTCTTTAATATTATATCAAGAAAGTATATGTCTATATGTAAGACCAAAACTTGTGAAATGGGGAGTTTTAATTGTTTCTCCTTTTTCAGTCTTTTTTCTCATATCACCCTCACAACTTCTACAGGTTATTTATAAAAGCAACTATAACAACATGTCAAATTATTATACCATAATAATATATTATGAACATAACAGATTAATATACTATACTAAAATGAATATATCAATATTAATTGGTTTCCATATTATTTTATTATTATATTGTGAATAAGTCATTGTTATTCATATTATTACTACTATTGCCATTTTTTAGGCAGCATTTAATTCTCCTGAATTGGGTGAAATTGGTCAAAAATATATAAATTTCTAGTTATAAGATCAGTAATTGCTGGAAATCTAGTGTTCAACATGGAGACTATAGTTAACAATATTCTATTATATATTTTCAAAAATATTAGGAGATTAGATTTTAAATATTCTCTCTACATACGAAAAATGTAAGTGTACATTTGATGACTGATATGTTGACTTTCTTGTAAACACACTCACACAAATAAAATCATCATGTATACCTTAAACATACACGAGGTTGCATGTCATATATTTCAATAAAGCTGGAAAAAAAGAAAGAAAATAGGCTATTTAAAATATTTAAATCTCCTTTTTTCCTTCTCATAAAAAGAACTGCCCAAGAGAGTTTCTCCTTGATTCTTGGTGACTTGATCTCTTTTTAGGTAAAAATTTTTTCTGTTAAAACTATCACTATCTAGCTCAAGGCCTTTAAAAATATGACGTGATAGGATTTAACAATAAGGTTATACAAATATAGCTACAAATATAGCAGATTTATAATATTTTGGAACAAAAAAATTTTAATCCTAGGAATTGTCTAAATGCTTTCCAAAAATACTGTTTCCCCAGGCAAGAGTGAAAGACAGAAACAGTTTCATAGCAGACAGCACAAAGGAATACATGCTAGTTGCAATTAGGTGAAGCAAAAAAATTCACATAGAGACCAGAAACACAATTCCTTTTATGGCATATTAGGAACATCCCAATCTCTCTTAATAGTGGTATTCATCAAATAGCTAACACTCTGAAATTCCCTTAAGAAGTTGTTGGAGTGAAAACAAATTTGTTTTTAGTGTGGTATCCTCAGGAAAGAAATCTTATAAAATCATTTGCCTTGTTGGCCTGTCCAACCTTCTGTAATAACTATTGATCCCAAAGGCTGATTTCACCCAACTTTGATGGAGAGACAAAGGATAGAGTCTCATAAATTTCTTGATGTTTCTTCTGATCCCTTCAAAAGAGTTGTTTAATGGTATCATTTTGAAGAGTATAAAAGAAGCAAACCAAGTTTCTGCTGTGAGTTGTCACTGTAATGGAAGATGATTACATCAGAAGTTGTTCAAATGGAAAAGAAAGTTTACAGTTGCCTTGTAGCTTCCTGATAACAAGCAAAGTGTGCATCATATATAACTCCACAGACTAGTAGACATCTTTGCTTCTGATAATTGCATACTGAAACTTTATAAATTTCTCTCCTGGGCTTTGCACATCCAAATGACTGACTTTTGTTTATTGTAACTGTACCTAACCAGTTTCCAGCAGTGTACCACCATTACAGAAAAGTCTTCTAAGAAGGGCTCCTGAGTCAAATTGTGAGAGAAACAAACAAAATTTAAGAAAAATCTCAGAAAAAAATTCATCAAAAAGTATAAAATACTTAGCAATAAATTTAACCAAGCAGGTGAAAAACCTGTGCATTGAAAACAGAAGACTTTGATGAAAGACGTTGAAGAAGACACAAATAAATGGACATTCCATATTCATGGACTGGAAGAAATTATATTGTTAAATGCCCATTCTACCCAAAGAAATCTACAGATTAAATGCAAATCCTCTCAAAATCCCAACGACATTTTTCACACACACACAAAACAGCAAACAGTCCTAAAATTGGTATGAAACTCTAAGAGACCTTAAGAAGTCAAAGCAATCTTGATAAAGAAGATAAAAGCTGGAGGCATAGTGAGCCCTGATTTCAAACTGTGTTGCAAAACTCTAACGGGCAAAGGCTTTCAGTATTAGCTTAGTTTTAGTATTAGCTTATAAACAGAGACATAGGTCAATGGGTCTGAATAGATATCCCAGAAATAAACCCATGCATAGATGACCAATTAATTTACAACAATGAATCCAAAAAATATACAGTGAGAAAATGACAGTTTTCTTACTGAATGGTGATGGGAAACTTAGATGGCCAGATGCAAATAAGGATATTAGACCACCATCATATACTACAACACAAAAATTAACTCATAATGGTCAAGACTTGAACATAACCATGAAATTCCGAGAAAATATAGATGGTAAGATCATGACAACCATCTTGGTGTTTATTTCTAAATCTGTCATCCAAAGCAAAAGTGAGAAAAGCAAAAATAAAAGTGAGATGATATCAAACTAAAAATCTATTCACCAAAGAAAATTATCAACAAAGTGAAAGGCAACCTATGGAATGGGAGAAAATATTTGCAAATCTGATATCTTATAGGGAGTAATATCCAAAATGTATAAAAAACTCACATAGCTTAACAGGAAAAACAACAACCAAACAATTCCAACATGGGTAGAGGATCTGAATAGACTTTTTTTTTCTCAAAGAAGATACACAGATGACCAGTAGATCTATGAAAAGGTATTCAAACATCACTAGTCATCAGTGAAGTGCAAGTCACAACCACAATAAAATATCACATCATACTCATTAGAATGACTATTACTATCAAAAAGACAACCAGAGTTGCTGAGAATGTGGAGAAAAGGGAGCCCTTGTGTGCTGTTAGTGGGACTGTAAATTGGTGTGGCCACTATGGAAAACACTATAGAGTTCCCTCAAAACATTTAAAAAAATAGAAATACCATGATCCAACTGTTCCACTTCTGGATATTTTACCCAAAGAAAATAAAACACTAATTTGAAAAGCTATCTATACCCTTACATTAATTACAGCATTATTTAAGAATAGCCACAATATAGAAACAGCTTTAGTGTTCATTAATGGATGAATGGATAAAGGAAATAGAGAACAGACTGGCGGTTGCCAGAGTTGGAAGGGCTGCATCCATTAAAAAATGGGTGAAGGAGGGCTTCTCTGGTGACACAACGGGTTAAGTGCAGCGCTGTGGAGCTGTCAGTCACTGCGGTGCGAGTTCCATGCTTCCATGCGGCTGGGGAGAATCCCACATGGGGAGGCAGACCTCTCCTACCTAGCCTGCTGCTCCCCTCAGCAGTGTATTTCAGTCGAACTGCCTGTTCTGCTCCCCACTCTGTCTTTGGTGAACCCTCTCACTGCCCCACAGATTTTTGTATGCAAAAATTAAAAAAAAAAAAAAAGGAAAAGAAAAGTTTAAAAAAAATGGATGAAGGAGGTCGAAACAAGCTCTCAGGCAAAAAAAAGTCATGGGGCTGTAATATACAGCATGGCTACTATATTTAGGAGCCTTTATTTAAGAACCATTCTTGCAAACTTGAAGGTTTGCTTGCTTATAAGTTGCTAAGAGAATAGATCTAAAAGTTTTCATCATACCAAAAAGAATTATGTATGCTTATAGGATGTTAATTACACTTATAATAATTTCACAATATAAACAAATATCAAAAATCAGGCTATGTACTTGCAACTAATATGTTATATGTCAATTATATTGCAATAAAAATTAATTGATTAAAAATAATGTTAGAAAAGTAATAGTGGACCCTTTCACAGTAACATATACTGAGTGACAAGTAATGTTCAAGTACAAATTTGTACGTATTTTTTATTTTCAATTTAATATAAAATGTCATTTTGGTCTTTATATTTTACATATGTTATATGTATGTAGTTTTCCATTTCAAGTGAGGAAAAGGGCTTCTAACATCTTGTTCTAACTAAGACCTCAGCTTGCATAGCTGGATGAGAAAATCTGAAGATTAGCAGGACCATAATTACAGACAGCTGGAATAAGGCTTGAGCTGAATAGGAATGGATGCTGTGAAGAAAAATAATTTGCTTTCATGATTTTCGTATTTCAATCCTTTCTGCTTTAAACACACCCTGAACATTAAAGAAATGTTTTACTGAAAATATGCAGAATTGTGAGCTTAAGCAACACTATAAAAATGATACCAATTTAGGAGTTGTCCAGATTGGAAAAGGTATACGTAATGTTTTGGGAAAATAGCCCAAATGGGAACAAACATTTTAGTGGTATTCAGAATGATAGCTTCTCTTAGTCAGGAAAAATAACTAAGAGATTTATTTTCAGAACTCTTCTAGCAGTATTGTTGAATGCCAAGAAAGAATCCAAGGACGTAAACATGGAAAGAGAAATGGAATGAATAGTCTTCATGAAACAATTTTCTTATAAAACATGGAGAAATTGAGGTCAGCAGTCTCTGCGTATTAAATGAATCAATATGACTATAGAGTGCTTGTAATAAAATATAACTTAAAAACGCTATGGATCAAATGTAAAATGTGCAATGGGACAGTCATTTGATGACTCTTCAGTGGCCTTGGAAGTTTCCTCACAAGGAAATTAAGTCCTATTGGGAATGAGAAAGTACAACCAAAGATTTAGGAATTTCCATTTTCAGGAGCTACCACAACAGTAGCTAAGGAAGGAATCAGGTTACAAATGCAGGCAGCCTTTAAACTTGGCACCTGTTGTAATTAATGTCCAGGGAAAAGGTACTTACTATGCCCTGGGGAATGAATATATATGTATTTTTATATATAAATGTATATGCTATGCAGTAGTTTCTGAACTATGTAGTAGTTTTCAAACATATACTAGGTAATTAAATGAGAATGTCTATTACTACATAAATATAATTAGGGCTGTATCAAAATAATTAAATCTTTTCCCATAAAGCTTAAAAATGGATAAAAATAGATTAAAGTTAAAAAGCACATATAAAAGACCTACATGAACACAGGACAAAAGTAGCATTGCTTCCTCAAAGTTTTGTCTTCCCTTCTAGAAGTAGTCATGGGTACTAATATGAACTATTGTTTCTTGAAGTCTAGTCTGCTGCTTCTAAATGAATGACTGCAGGATCCCAACCTCTATGAAATGCTGGGTGGAGCATGATCTGGTAAAGAACAGGGGAGCCTAGCAACAGCAGAGCATGAGAAAGGCTAGCTGCTGTTGCTCAGGAGCTAGTATTTGCAACTAATTAGCTGAGCTGTTTTCTATTTTCCTTTGCAAGTCTAGATGAAGGTACCAGGTAGCTTTAGCTTTGCTAATTGCCTAAGGTAGTCATTTTTCAAAGGATAAAAATTCATTTTTAAGAGGTGAAGTCAATGGAAAAAAATACTATTATTTTACTTAAAATGGTCTAAATATTTAAAGGATTTTAAATAATCAAATTCTTAGTAGTGTTATGCAAATAGTTTAAAGCAACACTACAGAACATGTTTCAAACAGGGTCACGTGAAATATTTGGGTTATGCCGTATTATTCCAGTCATAGCCCATTATAAACTCTACTTCCATTAGCAAGAATGGATTTGTTAAGAGAATTAAGTCATGTTGTCTATTCTTTATCTTGTCCAAACCTCTCAACTCTACAAAACACAGTCAAATAAGTGTTGAGGAAACAAAATAAAGATAGGTGAATGCATAGTGATAAAAGGTGCTTCTGTTAAAATATTTTCTTTCAAAACCAATTTTAAAATCTCACTGTTTGTAATGTTTAGGCTTCCATTTAAAAAAAAATCCCACAAATTTGTGGAGTTTTAAGGGTATTATATGTTTATATTATCTGTATTATAAAATCACTTAGTCTTATACCTACTAATAAGATTAATTGTAATTATATATTAATTTAATATAATTAAAAATTATAATTTATTTTATTAAAAATTCTAGTAACCTTAAGCTTTCATATGCTTTTTTGCTATTCCCTTTCAAGAACTATCTCTTGATTTTAGTTTTAAGTTTGATTAAAGTCACTTTCAGAGCACAGAGCCTGTGCCATTTTAAGAAATTCAATTTTATACCAGAAAAACTTATATATTTGGTTGTGCTCAAATGAGATGGGGTGTCTCCAAGTCACATCTCTGTTTTTACTTTGGTCAGTTCCTAAGGCAACTAGAGAAATAAGTAACCCTGACTTCCTCAGCAATGAAGAAGTATTGTTACATTATTTTGTTCTCACATCAGCCCTGGGTGTAGTTATTATTATATTATCCCTGCAAAGAGAAGGAAATCTGGGCCCCACAAGTTTAATGACTTGTCTGATGTTAAAACCAGAAATAACAGAACTGCTAATGAATATCTACAGGGTTTTGCAGCAGAATAACTACTTAAGTAATGTTTAAAAGTTCAATACTTTATATACTCCAGCATTGTTTTAAGTGATAGCTGAATGAAATAACATTCGAGAAGGTTTTCTCTCAAATTTAAGTATTTCACATTATACCTCAAATTATTAGAGATATGGAAATAATCTGTAAATGTACACAAAAACAAATTATTCATAAGCCAGAAATATTTTCTCACTTCACATGCATCTATTTGATAAGTTGCTTAGGAGATTACATAATATGCACTAAAGAACTATAAAAATTAACAGGGGAGATTGCAATAGTTCCCTCTTCACCTTACCTCACCTTCACTTTCACCTCTGAGGTTTTGCTTTTTGCAGTTTGAGTTAACTACGCTTACCCATAGTCTGAAAATATCAATTACAATAAGATACTAGAGAGAGAGAGACAGAGACAGAGAGACACAGAGAGAGAGACAGAGAGTGAGAGAGATTACTTAGAATAAGTAGATAAGAATAAGATAGGAGAGGCCACATTCACATAAATTTTATTAGTGTATTGTTATATTTGTTCCATTTTATTGTTGTTAATCTGTTACTGTGTATAATTTCATATGTACACATGTCTAGGAAAAAACAGTATATATACAGTTTGATATCATCTAAGTTTTCAGATATCCACTGGGGGGCTTGAGACATATGGATAAAAGGGGACTACTTCACAAGATTGGATTTATTTTTAAATAAGACCCCAGTTGCAACATGAGCAAAATTCTATGAAGTATACATTAGGTAGTGATTCTATACCTTTGCTTTTTCATCTTTAAACAATCCCTAGATCTTCTCTATGCTCTGCCCCTTCCTCCAGGGCCCCTCTATTCAAACCCTCTCTGTCAGCCTCAGTTCTTGGGGCTCTACACACTCACAGCTTGTGTGAACTTTCTGTTCCTTATTTCGTGAAACGAATGTGCCTCACATGTGAAGACATGGTAAAGGGGTCCTAGGTGTTTGGTTCCTCCAGGTTGCAATATGGACCAGAGCCAGAAGAAAGTCATGGCTGTTGCTTGCCTTTATGTTTTAGTGCAAGATCCTAAGGGAGATATGATATTTTTGAAATGTGCCAAAATCCGAAGGGAACTAGGTATATAGGGAAAGTTCCAAAAGAAAATCAAATGAGAAGAAATTGAGAGACAGCAAAGAGGTTATTTCAAACAAGGGAAGGAGCCAGCTTAGAATGATAGACTATGAAATGATATGCAGATGGAGAGCTGAATAAGTGGATAATACTAGATTGGTGGTTTGTGTCATGAAAAGCTACCTTCTTCCCCCCTTAACCTATAAGCAGATTTTCTCAATGTCTAGTCAGTTTGACATAGAAATTGGTATCCCAAGACAAGTTGCATTTTGTGTGTATATGGAAGCTTCCACGTAGTAACAAGCAATTCCAGACTCCATCAGGGTGTCTGAGATTGACCGGCGATAACTCAGATTCCGGAGGGTAAGGGCTCAGTCTCCTAATACCCCCTCCACTTCGAATGCCAGCCACAGCCCCCAGGCTATTACCGGGGCTTCTAACCATCTGGCTATAAATCAAATGTTGCCGTGCTCACCCTGCAGATTCCACTAATTAAAGACTCTCATAGAATTCAGGAAACCTGTTTACTTGCCAGATTATTGATTTACTACAAACGGTACAAATCAAAAACCAAATGAAGAGATACATAGGTCAAGGTCCTGAAAGCAAAGGAGCTTGTGTCTTGGGGAGCCTTGGGGTCCAGCGCACTTGCAGGTGGACACATGCTGGTTCCCCAACCTAGAAGCTCTCCAAATGTCCCATCCTCTTAATTTTTATGGAGGCTTCATTACTCCGGCACAGCTCGTTAAATCATTGGCCACTGGTACCTGACTTTAATCTTAGCCCCTCTCTCTTCCCTGGCGATCTGGAGATTACAACAATCTAATCACATGGTTGGTTCACTAGGCAACAAACCCCCATCCTTAGGCGCCCCCAAAAGTCACATCACTCACATAACAAGATTCACCTTTATCCTTCTAAAACATAAAAAATGCTAAGGGTTTGGAGAGCTGTGAATCAGGAACTGCGGATGAAAACCAAAGATACACCTATGATTCTATAATGTTACTTTCTTCAGGCCATTGAATTGTGACGTGCTCGTTATCTGTTATTGCATAATAAGTTACCCCTAAACTTTGCAGCTTAAAGTGACATCCATTTATTACCTCGTCACTTCTGTGAAACATCCTTAGAGCCATCTCCTCGAAGTCCTCAGCAAAGTGTCGATCTAGTGCCAGTGAGCACCAGGCAGATTCACTGTCGATTCAGGCAGACAGATAAAGGAGAGTCCTGGAGCCCTCAGTGGATTTTTCAGTCTTTAATGCCCTTTCAGGGAACCAGGCACACAGGCACACCAGGCAGGGAGGCTGGGCAGCAGGCAGGCAACCATGAATCTTTACTTTCTCTGGGCTCTCTCTAGTCACTCATCCTCTCATAGGCATCCCCGGTAGCCCTGTTTATAGCCTTGGCCCCCGGGCTCAGGTGCGCCCACTTACGCATGCCCACACCATACTCCAGGAGTCCGCAATCAGGCATGCGTGCCCCAAGCCCACGCTCCCAAGAGCCTCCTGCATCAATACCATCAAGGCTGCAGGTCATAGCCACAGAGGCTAGTGGTATAAAAAGCCTGACCAATTCACTCACCCTACAGTTGGGGGCCAGTCTGCACTTTCATCTGAAAGCCCAATTGGGAAGTAATCTGCTTCCAAGTGCACTGATGTGGTTGTTGGCAGGATTGACTTCCTTGAGAGTGGTTGGACTGAGGACCTCAATTCCTGTCTGACAGTGGCAATTTGATTAAAGGCACACACACACACACAAATAGAACTTGCTCTCAAAATGGAAGTCATACTCTTTTGTAATACATTCACAGAAGTGACATCTCATCACTTTTGCCATATTCTAATGGGTAAAGACACATTAGTAGTACAACCCAGACTTTGGGAAGAGGGACTGCACAAGAGTGTGGATAGCAGGAGATGAAGATCATTGGGGAAATAAATTCTGTCCATCATGTAAGGGGATTAATCCGTTAAAAAGAAAAGGTTTAACAAAATATCTAACAGCAAGTACTCAAACCACCTTTTTTTCCCCTGTGAGTAGATGAATTAATGAATCAATTGCTCTGTAGTTATCCTGGGTTATCACTAGATGGCAGTATATCCTCCATGGCATTCTGTCAGTAAAGTGAGGTCAGAAATTTTTGAATTTAGAACAGAACAGGAAGGAAAAGAACATTTTTAAATAGTGAACTACATATAGATTTTTTAATGAAACATTACACACCAAACAAACTCTTTTGAATCTCTAGTGCTCTTATCAAACATAGCCTGCTTTTTTCTTCAGAGTAAACTATAAACTAGGCAAACAAAATAAAAACCTTGTTTAGCAATACTTTGATGTACCAGGTATCGCACTCTCGTCCTCATCTAGTCCGATTTAACTTTTCTTTCTTCACTTTGGCTCTTAGAGACTTGCAAACATACCTATTTTGAAATATGTCTGCTAAAGTTTGCTAAATCAAAATAAAACATACTCATTGCAGAAAATTTGGAAAATAAAGAATGAAGAAAATTAAAAACAAGCCTATTCCCACACACGGAATTATTTTGATATATTTCTTCTGCCTTTCCTCCCACCCCTCTCTTATCTCTATTTACTCCTGAATGTTTTCTATAACCATACTTTTGATGGACTTTGGAATTCAGCAGGTGATTCTCTGGTTTTGTAAGTCTGAGATGAAATTTACATGAAGTAGCATGATAAATGAAAAGAGAATTCCCTTTAGGATACCATGGACAGAGATCAGCCACTTACAGCTGTGTGAGCTCTGCAGGTCTGAGACTTAGTTTCCTATTATGTAAATCTGTTTACCTTTCACAGTCATTTAAAAAAATGAATTAATATTCAGGGCTTTGGGGGGCTTAATACAACAATTCAATTTTATAATGCATGAAAATGTATTACATTTTGTTTGCAGACAACCTCTCGATAATAAGTACAGTTTTCGTTTCAACTCCTATTAAAGGGACCAAATCTATTGACAAGTCTTCAAAGATACACTTAATTGTAATCGTTTTAAGAGTAATTAATGTATATTTATTTAAACTAAATAACACCCTGTGTTATGTTCCTGAATATATTTTTTATAACTTACCATTATATACGTATGTGGTTAAAGATAGATGCACTTTATGTTGACCTTGCATGCTTCTCACAATTTTAACACAATAGTATTCTCTACAAATGAGGTTGAATTTTATTGAATTGATTTTTAGTACCTACTAAAAGAATCATGCTTTTTAAATTATATACACTGATGTATGCTATTGACAAATTCCCTAATATTAAATCCTATCTTTATATCTAGAATGACCATAATTTTGAGTTGCTTCCTTTAAAGGGTTTCTAACCACTGTTTTTGAATTTTTTCATTGTGATAAAATACCCATAAAATCTCCCTTCTAAAGTCATGTTAAATGCACAGTTAAATAGTGTTAAGTACATTTTCATTATTGTACAGCCAGTCTCCAGAAATCTTTTCATCTTGCATAACTGAAACCCTATAGCCTTTAAATAACAACTTCCCATTTCCTCTTCTCCAGCTCCTGGCAACCAACTTTCTACTTTCTGTCTAAGAATCTGACTACTCTAGGTAACTCATATATAGGGAATCATACAGTATTTGTCCTGTTCCTGGCTTATTTCACATAGCATCACATCATCAGTTTTTACCCATTGTATTTATCAGAATTTCTTACTTTTTAAAGACTAAGCAACATTCCATTGCATGCATATATTGTGTTTTGTATGTTCAGTCACCCATTGACAGACACTTGACTTGCTTGCACCTTTTGGTTATATATATTGCTGCTATGAATGTGGATGTATAAATATCTTGTTGAGATCCTGCTTCCTATTCTTTTGCTATATGTCTATAAAATGGAATTGCTGGATTATATGGTAATTCTGTTTTTAATTTTTTGAGGATACTACCATACTGTTTTTCACAGTAGTTATAATATTTTACATTCTAATCAACAGTGCACAGCGATTACAATTTTCCACACACTTCTAAGTATTTGCTGCTTTCTATTTTTTTGATAATAACATTCTTAATAGGTGTGCTGTAATAATCTTATTGTGGTTTCGATTTGCATTTCTTTGAATGATGAATTAGCAAACTTAAATTTTAGAATTGTTACATTTACAGATTTACTTTCATAGATAGTGAAGAGTTCCTTTAGACTCCACACCTCTCCCCCCTATTATTGACAACTTACATTAGTGTCTTGTATTTTTTCAGACTTAACCAATGCTGATAAATTGTTATTAATGAAAGTCCATACTTTATCAAGTTTCCTTAGTTTTCCCCAAACATCTTTTTCCTGTTCCTGGCCTCCTCCAAGATGCCCCATCACATTCAGTTATCCCTCCCTCGGCTCTTCACGGCTGTGGCAGTTTCTCAGACCTGGCTCGTTTTTGATGTCTTGATAGAATGATAGAGTACGGTCAGTATTTTATAGACGATCCTTCAGTTTGGATCTGGTGTTTTTCTCATGATGAAGCTGGAGGAACTGTTTTTGGAAGGAAGATCACAGAGGTGAAGTGTCACTTTTACCATTTATCAAGGGAACAGTCAATTTGACTTATGTTAATGTTAACCTTGACACTTATCCCTATAAGCTACCCCTCTTGATACTGCTTTTGCTGATTCCAAAATTTCAGTATATCGTGTATCTTACATAGGCTATACCGCAGAAACAGTAAAATGCTAGAGATGTGGGGAGCAAGGCATGGGAGAACGTGTTGGTGGAGCTCTCTGAACATGCCACCCTGGCAAATTTTCTGAACACTGTGGTTTAGGAAGTTTTATGGAGGTTTGGTCCCATAAGTATAATCAATTATTATCCCAGTCTACAGCCCCTCCCCACCTTGGAAGTTGTGGGGTCAGCCCTAAAGTTCCAAAGTTTTGATCTTGGCTTGATCTTTCTCATGACTATCGCCCACCCTAAAGCTATCCAGGAGGCTACAAAAAAAAAAAAAATGCCTCATTAGAACAAAAGACATTCTTATTTATTGCCCAGGATATTACATGAGTTCTAGGAGCTCATGCAGGAACCAAATGTACAGACTAAATATATATTCCTATGTCACACATAGAAACCAAATTTCATGTGTATTATCATAAACATAGTGCAGTTTTCGAAAACCTCTTATGTATTTCTAACAAATGAAAATTTCAGCTTTCTTCCTCTGACTTTTTAGAGTGATGTTCTCTTTGTTTCGTGAACAGTCAGGTCTCCTTTCTGTACTCCTTTCTAAAAGAGTGTTGATTTATTAATGACTCCCATTTCCTACTAACCAGATACCTTAGGGTAAGTTGATTCTACTCTCAGTTCTAAAGTGTAATCATATACCTTCTCTCTACCTGATTTGACTAATTTAGAATGATATGAATAAAGACTTACTGATTGTTTCCAAGACTGTTCTTATTTGTGTGTAAGAAATCCTGTGAGAACAGTGTGAATGAGGAAGTAGCAGAGTGCCGCCTGCAGTCACTCTGTTAACTACGAGAAAAGCCCGGGAAGAAGCCGAACCTGTCATCAGCAGAGCAGAGAGATGGTAGATACCTCAGTTCTGAATCTTGTTGTGTCTAGAGGCTAAACAATTCTGACAATATCTCTCCTTGGATTTGCTCTTTATACAGCCCCAAACATACTATTATTTAGACAAATCTCATTTAGGTGTTATACTACTTGATGGCAAATCATCCTAACTTATACAGATGACACTCCAATGTTGGTATGGTGTTTCTCTCTTTATGTCTCTCTGTCTCTGCCTCTCTGTCTCTCTCCTGTCCCCTTAGTAAGGTTACAGCTAGACCCCATGTTTGCCTGACAGAAAAATCTGTGGGCTATTGTTGCACGTTACTCTGACTACCCTGAGTAATGGGCTACCCTCCCCCCACCCCATAACAATAGTAAGAAGACAATCTCTGTAGCTGGTAATCTGTTGTAATATTGCTAAGTTGAAGTGGGATCTCACTTATCTCACAGAGACTTCAGATTCATGGAATTCAGGCAAAACCCCAATTCCAGCCAGTTTTTCTCTCTCGGGTGGGCATTGTCAGTGGCACTTGTGGGATGCATTACAGAGTACACTCATCCTTCTTTACTTTTGGCCTTATTATTGTCTGCAAGTCGCAGTTTCTGAAGGCATGTAGCAAAATGATGTACAAAAATAGAAGGGAAAACAGCATTCTGGCTACCTGTAAAAAGCAGCTGAGTGGCAGATACCCCCTTTTCTCATCAGTACAGAGCCCAATAGGCGCACTGCTTATCTCGTTCTTTGCCTCGGGTTGGTGAGGTTTCTGTGAGGAGGTCAGTCACCGTTTCTATTGCTACTTACTTTGCTGTTATATTGGTTTCATTTAATTGAGCTCCTTTGATTTTACAGCTAATCATATACCCCAGTTCATGTAGTAAGTGTTCTTTTAACTTTAATATATTTTAACGCTCATCTTTTTTCATTTCTTTATGTGTATTTTAATGGGGTATAGGCAAGAGCTACTAAATAGATGAAACAGACTGGCTACATACCCCTGCTAAAAAGCCATTAAGTTTATTGTTGGTTGTTTTACACTTTTCAAACATGTTTCTTATGACCTATCTATGGCAGACACATGGCAATGTAAGAGATATTTTGGATACAAAGTAATATAAAGGAAAACTGAGTGATCTATTTGGAAACTGGCAGATCTAAATTTAAATTCTGGCTCTGCCACTGCCTGATTCTGCAATTTTTGAAAAGTTTTACCGTGAGGATACTAAATAATATTTCATGTAAATAATATTTAAGTACGTATCATATGATCTGTACCTAGTACCAATTTAGTAGTAGATATTATTGATACTAATGGGTATAATATTCAACATATTTTAGTTAAATAGATTTTAAAATTCATATTTATAAAAGACTTTTTCTCACATGTTTAACATTCAAATAACTCTTTTGTTAGCTTGATTTATAACATAATGAAATTTTTACCTTTTAACCAAAATTTCAAGTTTAAATCATTGAAACAAATTACCCTTTCATTGTACAGTTCCTTATATTTTCCAAAATATTTACATAATAATTGCCTTATTTAGTTCTCACAACATCTAGAGGTAAACAGTACAAAATGGTCACTTCTGTTTTGCTGTTGACAAGGCAAAACGGAGAGAAACTAAGTGACTCCTGCAGTATCATACATTTAATTAATATTTCAGGAACATTTGGCCTCCAGACACCTCCTTCCTCTTCCATATTTATTGAATAGGCTACTCATTAAGTTATGGAAGACAATTAAATAGTTAAGTTGGTATATGTGTGTACAGCTACAATATGACAAAAAGATATTTAAAATCTTGGGCCTCCCTGGTGGCGCAGTGGTTAAGCACAGCGCTGTGGAGCTGTCGGCAGCGGCAACGCGAGTTCAACGCCCAGCCAGGGAGAATCCCACATGGCGCGGCAGACCTCTCCTGACTCGCCCGCTGCTCCCCTCAGCAGTGTGTTTCCGTCCATCTGCCTGTTCCGCTCCCCACTCTGTCTCTGGTGAACCCTCTCGCCACCCCATGCCTCTGGCCTGTACCCCAGCTTGTATGCATAAATAAATAAATCTTTAAAAAATAATAATAAAAAAATTTTAAAAAAGATATTTAAAATCTTAAGAATGTACTCAGGATGAAATATAAAAATGATTAGAGGAATGACAAGCTGTGGAGGGAAATTCATTATTGCAGATTTTATATGTTCTTTTTCTTCAATTAAGGACATAATGAAATGTAATCAGCTAATAGGTAGCAGATGGTATGATCCCCACAGTATGTTAGAGACTTGGAGTTTGGACCAAATAGTAATTTTAAAGAAATATTTTGGTGAGGTAGTTCCAGACGTTCAACAAGAAATTTATATCAACTTATTTGTTCTGAAAATCACTGTCATTTCTTAGGGACAGGTCCCCCAAAGCCAGGTCCCCCAAATTGACACATTTAAATTAGAAGATAAAATTTGTATATATGAAATAATTTTCTTTTCTTTAATCAGAGTTCTTGGACTTTCTTGGAAAAAAGAAAACTTGAAATTTTAGAGCAGAACTAAGGCTCACCATTAGAATTACCTGGGATGTTAAAAAAAGAAATTCAGATATCTGGGTCTAATCCAGATTTATGAGATCTCAGTGTCTATAGATTCTTCCTAGGAATCCACATTTAAAATCAAGAAGAAGTGGTACATATATACAATGGAATACTATTCAGCATTCAAAAAAGATAAACACATGCAATTCGCAGCGACATGGATGGAACTAGAAGGGATCATGATCAGTGAAATAAGCCAGAAAGAAAGAGAAAAATATCGAATGGTTTCACTTATATTCACAGGAATATAGGGGAACCAAATAAGAATGTGACATTCTGCAGGGGAGGAGGGGAGGGTAAGGGCTCAAGAGTGGGGAAGAGGGGAGCACAAGGGACTATGGTGATGGCTTCACGAGTGAACAGGTGGTGGGTAACCTATGGGGAAACCTATAGTGGGTAACCTATAGTCCCCAAAGTTCTCCTACCACCATATCACCCGTGAACCATCACCATGATATTAAACTTTAAAGTCACTACTTATTATTCTTATTCTGATTTTTCTCTAGAAATATGCAATAACAACAAATCACAAAATATTTCATATATTTTCAAGAAATTTATAAACTTGTAATGTCCATTTGTGGATGTTTTTGAGATCTGTGAATGTTAGTTCTAGAACCCTTGCATAAGAACTAAAGTTGTTTGGAAGGCATGAGACTGTTCTTTTATACATGAGCAAAGACTGAATGCATGTTTAAGTTTGAAAATTTATGATAGTGTTGCACACACTTCATCAAAGAAAACACATCCTGGGTACTATTATATAGTACAGTTTGCTGTATACAATGCAGTGCTCTATCAGATAGTATAATAAAAGAAAGTAAAAATAGAGGCATTCACATTTAAAAGTCCTGCACTACAGTTGGGAGAAAACGAATCACAAATACAAAACAATAAATAGTTATACAATTCAGTCTATGCTGGATTCCTTATATTGGACATTAGAGGACAAAGCCCAATGAGAGTTTCCTGGGAAGGCTTTCTAGAGGGGTGAGTACCAACTGAGCTGAATCCCGAATCAGGATAGGGATTTCGAAGAAGTGGAGAAGGGAGAAACCTTTGAAAGTGCTTTACTTTATCCTACTAAAAATGCTTTAATACAGCATTGATTTAGTAGGCAGTGGTAATGTTGGGGGATAAATAAAGACAGATTGTAGAGGCCTTGAACATCAGGTCTTACCAAGTCGGTAACTTACTCGTCCTTTGACATGATGTTTTGACTGTGCAGAACAAAAATAATAACAAATTGTGAGAAATGACAATGAGCACTATTAAAGAATGTAAAGTCAACTTTAACCATGGCAGAGAGAAAGCAAACATAATATGTAATGGTAACACATCCCACCCAGGACAAAGCAGGTTTTCATAATTCACCATAACTCAAGTGTTGAATCGTTCACTCTTGACAAGAAAAGGGAAAAAAGAACTAAGCAACAGCAGAGCCCTTTCTGATGATTTGCTGATCAAAGCCAATTAGGATAGTTCTGGTTGAACTGGATAGAGTTTCTCTGAAATTACTTTTCAAAGTAAAGACAACAAGCGTGACCATGTGCAATGCTGTATTTTCTACTTGTCAGTCTTTAAAAACCAAAAATCACTTACCTATATCACTAAACTTCAAAGTGTGACATTTGAAGTGCAAAATCATGTGAAACATAGAACTGAAATGCAAAGCTTTTCTTTGCAGCTAATTTTGTTTCGTTTGAAGATCCCAGAATACTTTTCACACAATAGATTGAATCAAATCTTCCTCTGGTCTCAGTATTTTTATCTGAGCTACAGTATGGTTCTGAACAAATTTCATGTCTAGAGGGTGTATGTGTCTTGAATCATAACTTTAAAACAGTGTAATAAAAGAGAACAGAGGAATGGACACTGAAGAAACATTCACGTGCTTTATGCCATACGCATACATAATCCTTTTATTGAGGGCCTAAACACAACAACACTATATGATTCAGATAATTCAGAGGTGCCATTTCACACCTGTTCAGATGTATGTGACCTCTCTACACATACCACCCATGTACCCACAGTCCTCCAGCCCATTGGGCCCCCTTCCCTCTTTGCTTCTCACCTTCTCCCTTTCCCTCTGGTAACCTCAGTTTTGCAGTCAGATTTCTAGGGTTTGTTTTTGGTTTGCTTTTGTCTGACCCTTTGTTGTGTTGCTCTATATTCCACATAAGAGTGACACCATCCTATATCTATATACACAATCTTAATAAACAAATCATCAGTGGTAACACTACATTTTTTCCTGAAATCATTGAGGATGGAATGGCCCACATAAAAGAGCTTTTGACTTTACATATTTTTATATTCTTGTGGGAAATTTTGTTTTGTTTTAATCATTTTGCATTAAATATTTCAGAATTTTATCATTTTCTTGCATTTCTCCTTATAAATGTTGCATAAATGATTAATGCATGATTTGTTACTGACTTATATGCCCTGTCCTATTTTGTAATGAAGTCTTAAGAAATATATATACTGATTTTGTTCCTATTTTCAATGTATCCAAACTTTTTTTTTTACATCCTTAACCCATACTTTATGTCAGCTCTTCATATTACTTTCCTTATAGGCAGCATGTTGTAGAAAAAAAGACTTATTACAACTGTTCAAGGCATATAGTTCTAGGTGCTAGTACATATTTATAAAACATCTCTTTGTCTTACCATATTCCATACCTGCATTTTAGGCAGGGGTTAGGCAGATGGGAGCCCCAGTCCCAACTTGGCTCAGTTTCATTACCCATGAAATGAAGATAGCAATACACTCTTTGTCATTTATTGAAAACCTAAAATGGCCACATAGATGAAGCCCTTCACATAGTGCCTGGCACATACTTGGGACTCAGTATTTGTTAATTTTATCCACTCATGATCACTATTTACATCTCAGCTATCCTCTCTTGTTGCTGAAAAAATTAAATGATCGCTCCCCTTTATCATTTTCCTTTGCTGATTCTATTCCATGCAAGCTGTGAATTTTGATAATCAAGTTGTTCTAATTATGTCTGAAATAATGGTAAAGAATGAACTATGGTTTCAGAAAGTAATTAATAAACTTTGCAATCTCTATTTTTAAGCATAGAAGCTTTTAGGATATCTCTTTGTTTTTGGTTATGTTCTGGATAGTTGAGAACACTTACAGTATAGCCTCTGAAAAATTGAAATTTAATTGTAATCAACTGAGAGAAAATGATGTATACCACAAAACCTAACCATCCTCTCTAGGAAGTAAAAATGTAGGTAAGGGAATTATGGCAAGACAATTGGTATTTCATAAGCATCCATTCGGACCTGGAACTACAGATTTGAACAATTGATTGACTCATTTAATCCTTATAGCAGCTCTCTTAGGAAGTTATTGCTTTCCCCCTTGCTAGAGATTTTTTAGAATGTGACAAAGTTATAAAGATGTTGGAGCTTATTATATTTGGCATATTGTACTTAAATATTCTCTTAGAAATGATACATCCAACATGTTCTTTATTTAGAAATTATGATAGACTCTCAGGACTAGAAGAATCATCAGAAGTCAGTGAACTCCGGAATCCATAGTTTCCGTAATTTTCTCTTTAACATCTGGTCAAAATGATGACCTTTTCTGAATTTTCAGATTCAACTTCAGGAAAATTTCCATTTCCCAGGACAGCTGATTCTATGCTTGATCAGCATGAACTAAGTAAAAGAGTCTGCAGAGTAAGGGTAAATGTAACATCCTCTGACATTTGATCATTAATGCAGTTTTCCGTGGTGAGACCAAATGAGATGTAAAAGTTCACAAGATGATCTTTCAGCTATCTGAAGACCTTTCTGGTGTGTCCTGGTATCTGCTTTTCTCCAGGACAAGAATCTTTATTTTTATGAACATTTTCCCGAGTGCTATGATTTCAAGTCAACTTACTATTAATTAGCTTTCCCAACAGCAGTGTAAAAGTATTTTGAGATAACGTCTGGAGTTCAAGAGGCCATATCACTTCCTCTGATGCAGATACTCTCATCCACAGTAATAGTCCCAGAGCCACACACCATTTTGAAAGTCACATCACCATGGATCCATATTTTGAAGATAAGTTGGGGTGATATATGTGAAAGTAAACCATAAACCATAAACTTTAATACAGATTATATTTCAAAATTAATCAAGATCTGTTAATAATCATCATTATTAAGTTATTATCAATTGAAACCCATAAATCTTCATCTGGTTTTTTGTTAGCTTAATCTCAAATGAAAGGGTTAACTTTTCTCAGTTTATGGAAAACTGTCTTCTTTAGCTTACTCGCGAATCCTGACTTTCCTGCTTTATTTCTTTCTGTTCCATTCCATCCCATCCCATCCCATCCCATCCCATCCCATCCCATTCCATTCTATTCGATTCCATTCCATTTTGTAAATACATATGTGCTGATTTAAAGTCCTCATTTCCTTTCTTCATTTTTTTCATTTTGCACCACAATATTCAGTTCTATTTATGGTGCTAGGTCTATTTTGGACTGCAGTCTACTTACAGGATATACATATATATATTTTTAAATCTGTGTCCTCAGACCTTATCCAGTTTATATCCTCTCTTTTAGATATGTTTACATTTTAATAAAATTTAAGGACAAAAATACATTTTTCCCTGATAAAGTTCTCTTTAGAGTGCAGTGTAATTTATATTACATATTAAAAGCATTTGTCCATTAATGTATTTTTTTCTGATAAAAATAAGGGATATATTAATAGTAGAACGTGTTCCAATCTTGATTATTTTTGAAATATAATCTTTAGATCGTATGCTAAACTAAAGGAGTCTTAGGAAAGTAAAATGAAATAATAGTTTTTAGTTAAATAAATTGACTTCAGATAAACAAAATAACAAAAACTTCAAGTTATAAACCTCATACTGAAAATATGTAAACATAAATAACCAATTCCTTTGTCAACTAAATTACCCAATTAAAATGACTGACTGACACAGGTAATACCATAAATATTACCTAATCTTTTTATCTTGATTGACAGCAGATCTAGTTCTTCGCAGAAAGATAGACAATAAAGGAAGTTCGAACCTTTTTTCTCCATTTTAATTTTCTGAGTTCATCAAATAAATATGTCTGCTCTTATTTTACACTGGAAATATCAATAGAACTGATTTTAAACAAGGCAAAAAACATAAATTAGTATTTTTAGTTCTATTTTTAAACTATTTTTTTCAGAGTGTTGACTCTAATATAGGCTTGTTTTTTTGATGATGTTAAAATTTAAAATCTCCTTCCCTGTTTAAAGGAAAGATATAATCAAGTTATTGGTAGTTATTTTGTGAAAGATCAATGCAAAATATGAACAATTATCAGAAAACACAGTAAGCAATAGTAAATAAAATATTACCATTTGTGTTTATTTGCTGACCTAAGATAAATGAAAGGTTATTATTAATCACTAGGAACAAATGTAGATTTAAACTCTGGTAATCTTTGGTGTGGACAACTCTAATAGATGCCCAGCAGGTCTTCCTCTCTCTGGTCCCTTCCCCCTTCACTTTGTTACCTACCCCTGTGCATTCATCTTTATGAATTACCGGATGAACCTTCCATCCAGCACTTACCATTATTCTTTCCTCCTTCATAAAATAAATAAGCAAAAAAAAAGACAAATAAATAAATATAGAACAATGCAAACTTTAAATTCACTGACTTTATCAGTCTGGCTACTGTTAATCTTTCTGACTTGATTTTCCTATATAAATCTTCCATGCCAACTTCATTGCCAAACTCACTGTCAGCTCTGAATGTCTTTTGCTTACCCACTGATGAGTTTTTATTTGCTTATTTCTGCATACTTTTTGTCAGTCTGATCCACATGTAAAAACTTATTAAACTTTTGTCCACAAACCTTCTCAAACTAGCCCATTCTGAAGACAGTCACTCCCCAGAGATACCAGGGCAGCTATTATTTACGTGCTTCTCTTAGAATCTATCATATACTGTTTAATAATTTTTTTTCAGCATTGTTTTGACTTACATTATCACATAATTTTTCACAAATTTGTCTGACTTCTTCATTAAGCTCATTGAGGGCAGGAACCAGTTATTACACCATGTTACCCATGGTATTTTACACATGGTGGAGGTGTAGTCAATATCTTTTAAAATTTATTTTAAATATTGGGCTTCATAGCTGAAGATTTATAATTATCTCCTACTCAGTGTCTTTTCTCTAAAACTTTGCTACATTATTCTTTAATGTCTCTGAGTTTGACCCTCAAATATTCTCCTAATTATATTGCATAATGTATGTTTATTTGGAATGTGCTATGTGCAGTGTATTTTCATTTACTAAGATGTATTTTATTATTTCATTATATTGTAAGCATCTTGAGACCAGTTATGTCCCTTCTGCTTTGCATCTTTCACAATCCTCTATGAGAGGAGGACACAAAGAGGTATTTTATAAATTAGAGAAAACAATAAATTGAAGTTACAACTAAAAGGTCAACATATGGCTAGTGTCAGTTACCAAGGTTACAGAGACTATATATGCAGAATGTCAAAATAAATACAAATAACAGGTTTTAGGCATGTGAAATGTTGACTGATTTCAAGGGTTTGTGAGAATTCTTGAGAGACAACTTGAAGGCACAAGTCTGTAAAGGGATTTCCTTGGAGCAACTTGCTGATGTGTTGCTGTAAGTTGTACCCCACTGCTCAAATTTAGGCTTAGACCTACATCCTTATCCCAAGAAGAGTGTGAGGAGATTCCATGTTGGTCTTCCAACATTTCAAAAGAATGCCAGTGTCATCTAAATTTGGAGGTATGAGGAAATGGGCAACTTATTCTCCACCTGCTTGAGAAGCAATAGATGAAAGCATGTGACTCTTAATCTGAGGCAGCAGAATGAAGAGACAGAGAATTGCTGCTGTGATATGCTGGTAAGTAAATGTGTCCAAAGTAAATGTGCCAAAGCCGCATGAATCCCAAGGTCCAGATGGGAAACCCATGGTCGATGTATCAGTCAGTGGTCAGTGTAAAAGGGATCCTGCCCAGGAGGCTTTGTCAGAGGTGAGAGAACCCTGATAGAGAGTTAGTGAAGAAGCAATCAGCCTCAGAAAACCAATGGGAAAGAGGCAAGGTAGGGGCAATATGAGAGTAGCTGGACAGAGGAGATACTTGTTTACCTTATAGATCTCTGGCATCTCAACCTATGGACAGAGCAGAGGCAGCTCCAAGTAACTAACGAAAAGCCTCAAGAACAAATGCCAAGTTCAAGCACCTGCCAGGCCCCAGGAGCATGAAGCCATCTTATGTCAGTAGAAGTAAGGTGAAAACTTTCTAAGCTCTTCTAAGTTGAACTTTCTACACTGTTCCAGACTGAATGTTCTGGAGCTGGAGAAAGGACAGGGAGAAATAGAAAGGAAGAAACCTTCCAAGATTGCTTTAAGATAGCCTGACATTGACCTAGCAGATGAAGAAAAATTGATTCTAAACTGCATTGAGGCTTTTAATCATTATTTGGGACTGGCCAGTCTAATAGTTGTGGACTTTTCAAAGGTGATCATGAGGCTGTTACCCATGAGTGAATAGAAAAGTCTTGGAGTCTGTTGTGGAGAATGCCTTCCCCCACACATTAAATATGTTTAAAGGCATATTGGGAGATTTTTTTTTTTTAAAAAGCATTTTGCTTTGGTTATAACTCATTAGTTATTCAATATTTTTCTTTTTTTTTAAAGATTTATTTATTTGTGCATACAAGCTGGGGTACAGGGCAGAGGCGTGGGGTGGCGAGAGGGTTCACCAGAGACAGAGTGGGGAGCAGAACAGGCAGATCGACCTAAATACACTGTTGTGGGGAGCAGCAGGCGAGGCAGGAGAGGTCTGCTGCACCATGTGGGAATCTCCCCGGCCAGTCGTCGAACCTGTGTCGCTGCTGCCGACAGCTCCACAGCACAGCTCTTAAATGCTGTGCCACCAGGGAGGCCTCAATATTTTTCTTAATTAAATATTTTCTGATTAATATTTTTTCCTCAAAATCCCATAAAAATAAAATCTTATGAAATATCTTCTAATATAAAACCTCAAACTTTTCACAGATTCAGTTAGTTAAAACTTGTATGGTAATACTCCTTTACAATGGGGCCCATAATTCCTGTATCAGTTCTTTCCACTTGTTAGGATGGTTACAGAACAAATAAGTCAAATCAATTTAATCTTTTTTCTACTTATCAAGCATTTTATAACACATACATTCTCAACATTGTGCTAGTGCTATGGGAAACTCTAATTTATAATATGTTCACTCTTCACAGAGTCTGAAATGACTCTGTGATATGCTGGTAAGTATGATTAGGTTAACAATGATTAGGTTATGATTAGGTTAACAATGTTAGTATGAAAGTCATCCAAAGAGAGTAAAATATAAGTAAAGTAGGATCCTATCAAGGTTCTGAATGCATGTTACATAAATGGCAGTACTTGTCAAAGATTAACAACACTTGATTCCTATGTGCTCTAAGTAAACACAAAACAAACATATCGGGCTTTGCATTAATCAATTAAATGCTTTGTAAAAATTGTATTTATTTTACAAAGGTCATCATTAATTTATTCAAAAGTTAATTGCCAAGTACCAGATGTGAGCCAGGTACTCTGCCATAGCTTAGACATACACTGGTGAATAAAACACGTTTCCCCCTCCTTATAAAGAGCACAGTCTAGCCTACTATGCTGTCCAACTAAATCTCTGATTATGTAAAGTCACACAATTTGTGGGTCATTCTATATGCCCATACCTTCTAAATAATCTCTCTCAATGCTGTTTGAATTTATGTCACTTTAGGGTAATTCCTTTGATTTTTTTTTTCTATAATAACCAAAGCTTATTGAGAATTTTTTATATATCAAACAATGTTATGTGCCTTTTATATGTCCTAACTCACTTAACCTTTTAAAAGTCCTGCTGTGTAAATACTAGCGTCAATCCCATTTTGTAAACAAGGAAACTAAGACACAGGAAGTGAATAAATATAACCTGCTGACAGCCTCACTGGGATTCAGATATAACATTATCAGTTTGAGTCTCCTGAGGATGGAGTTCCCAAATAAATATCCAGCATCACTGCCAAGAGCTATCTTTGTCTCTTTTTTCATGTTTATGATAGTGCTGGAGTTTGAGACAACCACTGAGTTTGACAAATAATCTATTCCTGGAGGAGAATTCCAGGTATGCTATGATTATACTTCTCTGCAAAATGATATATTCAATTTTGGCTTCCTCAGTAACTTTTCCCACTTTACTCCATGACAGTCAGTCATAAACCTGAAACTTCCATTTCTGATCTCACAATATGGAATTTCAACCTAGTCTTTATCTTTAACAGGAGTTCACTGTGAAGAAGACATTGATGAATGCTCTTCAAACCCTTGTCAAAATGGTGGTACTTGTGAGAACTTGCCTGGGAATTATACTTGCCATTGTCCATTTGATCACAGTTCTGGAACATTTTATAGAGGAACGGATTGCACTCATATTCTCCTTGGCTGTACCCATCACCAGTGTCTAAATAAAGGAATCTGCAGTCCTCACTTCCAAAGTGACCAGCATGGATTCAGCTGCTTGTGTCTACCTGGCTACACTGGGTCCCTGTGTGAGACTGTTACCACCCTCTCTTTTGAGGGCAATGGCTTTCTGCGGGTCCCAAGTGGCTCACTCACAGCCCAGGGCTCAGTTTGCAGTTTCACCCTCAGCTTTCAGACTGTGCAGCCAATGGCACTTCTACTTTTCCGAGGTGACAGGAACATGTTTATAATGCTGGAATTGCGCAGTGGCTACATTTACTTATCCATTAAAGTCTGTAACACGTCAAAGGTGCTCCTGTACATTCCCCACAACACCAGCAATGGAGAATGGCACTCGGTGGAAGTGACGTTGGTGGAGGATGTGACCCTTGCTTTACTCGACAGCTCTTGTGTGGAGAAATGCACAGCCAAAGCTCCTTCTCCATTTGAACATGATCAGTCAATATGTGCTTCACAAAGCTCCTTTCTCGGTGGCTTGCCAGTGGAAAGAAGCAGCAATGGTGTTGCTCTACTGAACATCTATGATCTACCACCCACACCTTCCTTTGTAGGCTGTCTCCAAGACATTAGAGTGGACTCAAATCACATTACCCTGGAGAACATTCCACCTGGGTCATCATTAAATGTCAAAGCAGGCTGTGTGAGAAAGGATTGGTTCTAGAGCCAACCTTGTCAGAACAGAGGACACTGCATCAACTTGTGGCTTAGTTACCAGTGTGACTGCTAGAGTCCCTGTGAAGGCCTGAACTGTCTGAGAGGTGAGAGAAGGCGGGCCTGCAGGGGTTCTGAGCCTTTGAGCAGAGCCATAGCAAAATCGGCCAGTCTTATGCCTGTTAGGAGACATAAGACCCCTCAGACTTCAACTGGTGGTCTACTGATAAGAAAAAGAAGAGACTATTGATTTCATTAAATAATTCTGTGTAGATTTGTATGACATTAGGGTTTCATGCCTGCAGGGAAGCACAAGATATGTCAATAGCTCCTATTCAAATGGTTTTTCATCTTGGTGTTTACAAAATGCTATTACAGTTTTACCATTTGTTGTGTATCAGAAATTTGTTGTGAAAATATGGTAAATAGATGCTAACTCATTTGAAAGAGAAATAATCTTTTGGGGGAAAATAGGACTGTTAGACATGAAACTATCAATGCCAAGTACTAGCACAATAAGTGCATATACTAGGTTCTTAGTAAACATCTATTGCCTTGCTCTCCTTTCTACATAATTCACACAGGCTGCAAATCATGCTTAAGTTTAGCTCTTTCATAAACCATTGGTTTGACTCAAAAGGTACATTTTTCATGGTTGCTTTGGAGAAAATAGGTACTCTATTCCAGCGTCTTAAGGAAAAAACAAAACAGAGAACATGGACAGTATCAGCCTTAACACTTGGCAGATGCAAAAATGAATTGATCTATTTTCTCTAGCAAATCACAGCTTGAAATGTATTTCAGATTCCTCAAAACTTCCAACATCATTCGAAATATTACTGTTGAGAGTGATCAATACATCCCTGTTTCTTTTTATTATTATCATGCATTGGAAATGTCTGAAAAGTAATTGCAACAGACAGCTTTGAAGTTCAGCTGTAATTTACCCTAAGATTTTAGAGTAACTTGAAGTAGGACAACATCTGGTAAATAGTCTTCTCTGTTTTATATGAAGCAAAATTAAAAACAGTCTTAGCCTATACCCTATTGTAGGTAGGAACGGCTAAGAATTATTAGAAACTATTCACCGATTCCCCCAGACCACAATATTCATTGCAAATCATGAACCTGTTTGACGATGAGATATGGCATCTACTAGCTCTATGCAATATTTTAAATGGAAGGGCAAGTTGTTCTCTGATTTTTTTTTAAGGAGGAAAGGGGAAATTATACTGAGGCAGTGTTCACTTTTTGAAGAAAATTTAATTGACCCAAGGCAATATTTTTGCTACATATTCAAAATAACAAACAGATGCTGACTCATTTGGACTGGCTTCCAAGTCAGTGACCCATGAGGTTAATACTGACCATGGTGATGTTAACTGTCCTGGTAAATAGATTCAAGAGATGCCAACTCAACGGGTCCTGGATTTCTTTATTTTCTAACATGGAAAATCATAAAGGTTTTAAACCAAGTTCCTGATGGGCTACCTAGCCCCCACTTCGCCTTATTTCTCTGCCTTCCTGTTTCACCCTCATGAAAATCCTTGGCTTCAAAAGATACCTTCACAGGGAGGGAGTTGTATCCAATATTTTTCTGAACATTCTTGGTATAGGTTGAAGGAAAATTCTATATTTCATTGGATCTCTGAGTTATAAAATTAAAATATTCTGCATATGCTCTTGTCTCAGAGGAAAGCTTGTGGGGGAGTTTATTCCCATTTACAAAAGATGCTTACAAGCTGTGAAGTGAACATGGAGTTTTCTTGTGATTTTACATGTACACTCAAGAGGAAGGAGATGCACACCAAAACACCAAAGCAAACTTCATCTGACTCCTGATCTTGGCTCAGTGTTTTCCTCCCATTGTCCCTGTCACCTTGGACAAGCAGCCTGCATAGAGGATAGAACTGGTCAACTAGACCTGAAAGGCTTAGGGGCTTCCAGTACTTCAAAGTTGATGTCCATAAAATAACCAAATGTCTGCAGCAGGAGAGTTCTGAAAATTCTATCTAAAGCTTAGTTCTAGAACTGTGTGTAAGGATGTCTCAGCATCTCACATGATGCTGGCTGTGTCTGAGAGTGCGAAGCCTCCAAGATAATGTTCAGAATAAATGTCTTACCGACCTCTTGCCTTCTAGAGGGTATTTGATTTGTAGAGGCAATTTACATATGATTCATCTCTAGTCATCCATCTACATTTTGAAAACCATATCTTAGATATGGAAGGAGCTTCACTCTGCAACTACATCTTTTTGTTCCTGTAGGTGTAGTGGTCCAACTGCTGCTTGTATACCTTCAGGAATGGATAACTAACTCCATTTTTCAAAAATTCCTCGGAACTTGTTTCCTTAATACTGAAGTAAAATGTGGTTATCTATAGCTTTAATTCATTGGTAGCATTGTAATTCCTGAGGTCATAATAATAATATAAATCTTACATCTCTTCTTGAGAACACTTGTTGAAGAAAAGTATCTTGTGCCATCCAAGTCATTGTTTCTATCACGTTAATCATACCCAATTTCCTCTAATGGTTTCCACATGACTTAGTTCTTAGACATTTCATCAGCTAGTTGCTTGCTTTGGAATTGCTTATCTCATTCCAATATGTGTCTGGCAATGTAGAGAGAAACATAATATATCTTCCCTCATCCTAGAGAATATTCTAGAATGTTCTGTTTTGCATCCTAATACCACAGTGACCTTTTGACAAAGGTCTGTGACTTTTGCCATTCTGTGACTGGCTCACTTGGATCATTCTTAATCATGATGCCAATGTCCTGCTTCTTCCTCTAAGCCAATCAGATATATTTTAAGCCATTTATTTATTCTTCACAAATTTGATTTTGTTGCAGTCCAGCAATCGTTAAAGCCTGTCAAAGTTATTTGTCATCTGCTTTTCATTGCTCTTCATGTCATAACAATGGCACATGTGAAAAATTCTCCCTTCCTATGAGAACCATCGATCGTATGTCCACAGACAAGTCCTCTGTGGCTTCAAATGTTTTTCTAAAATCATGTAGCAAATCATATACTCTGACTACTTGCTTGTGATTTCTGAAGAAGAATGAGCTTGCTGGAGAGTCAAACTTCTGAGGAAAAAACAGCACTGTGTTCTGTCTGTCTTTTAATCTGGATCCACAAAGTGATGCCACAGGCATCCTGGAATGGCCAGCAGGGACCCCCACCACCCTGAGGGTGAGAGATTCTGTGCATACTCTCAAACCTCAGGAGCTTCAAGAGCCACATTTTCTTATTAAGCATTTTATCTCATATGAAAGTGCTACAGTCTATTCGGAGATGTTAACCTCTTCAAACGGGTTATTTTATCTAACAGTACACTTTGAAAGTTACCTGTAGTTGCCTGGAGCAGGTGGTCTCCAAATGCAGATTCAAAATACAGTGTTCCTATAGGAAATCAAGTCAGTTCTGAAAATATCGCTTTTTGTACAGGAGGTCTTCAAACACAGATGGTTGCCTAGGCGAGTTTCACTATAGTTCAACTAAACTAAAATATTCCTTACCTTTGCCCAAACTTCAGCTGGACTGTAGAACAGCATATAAACCTGATGAGGTCTGCTGTCCTTTTTCTGGTTAGGAGTGGGGTATTAAACAAAAACAGCCGTATATTTAAGACCATGCTCTTGTGAAGTTCTTCAGTGATTTCTAGATTGCAAAATTCAATGGTCAGTTTTTAGTCCTCTTCTTCCTTGACCTCTTAGCAACAGCCAACATTGCTGAACACTGCCTCTGCCTTAAGCTCTTTCCTCACCAGGCTTATGGGGCATCACTCTCTTTAGGTTCTCTTCCGATCTTACTGGCTCCTCTTTTTGTCATCTACTTTACCTCCAAATACCTAGTGTTTGGGGGCTCAGTTCCTGGACCTCTACTTCTCTCACTATCTATCTTGATATCTCTCTCACTGTCTAGCTTGATGATCTCATCTACTCATTTAGACACCTCCACCTGGACATGTAAGAGGGCATATTACATTGCTATGGATCCTGATTTCCCCCTAAATCTGTTCCTGCCATCTTATTCCCCATTGCCAAAAACATTGGAGCTGAACTTGCCCTCAGAAAATTCCTATTAGTTTCACCTTCAAAATATTTCCAAAATCTGATCACCTCTTACTATCTTCACATTACCACTGATTCAAGTCACCATCATTTCTCTCTTGAATTTTTTGCAGTAACATCTCTACTTCAGTTTTTGTTTAAATATTACCTTTTTCAGAGAGTTCTTCTCTGACTACTCCATTTTAAATTACAGTAATGTTTTTTAATTGAGTAAAACTGGTTTACAGCACTGTGTACGATTCAGGGAAATAGGCTCCAACCTCCTCAGATGTACATCGCCACACCCCACCCACCCTACAGCTCCCACATCCCTTTATTGTGTACTGTTGGGGCCTCTCCCCACTTTGTTTCTACCTCCCCCTCCCTTTACTAGCCCCAATTCTGCAGTCATATTTCTAGGCTTTGTTGTGGTTTCGTTTTGTCACTTTCCTTGTTTTGTTGCACTCTACTCCTACCCCTCTGCTGCCCTTACTCCCCTTCTCTGCTTAATTTATTTTCTACCAGAGAACATATCACCACCTGATATATTTCCTTAGCTGTGATATACTTCTTTATCTGTGTCTGGTTTGTCTCCACCAACTATAACATTAGCATCAGGAGAATAAGAACTTTTGTTCCTATTATATATCATCAGTGTTTTTGAAGGTCATAGTTCACCTTTATACTTTTCAAGACTTTTCCTGAGGAAATGTACATTGATAACATTGCCATGTAGTACATTGCTAGCTTCTCTGACCACAGGAAATGCTGAGTGAGTTCATTACTCAGTTTTTCAACTATTTTTCTGTCTCCCATATCTCCCCTTCTCCTGACCAGGACCACCAAAGGAAGATTCCTCCTTTTCCTTTGTTCTACTGTCTTGCTTTTCATTGTATCGTAGGGGGTATCATACTCCAAAGAGAATTTGAAAAACTAGCTTGATTTTTGTTCTTTATAAGGAATAATTAGGATTGATGACATTAGCCCTCAAATGGCAAAAATAATGTCTGTCTGAATAGTATGCTTACAGAATTGGCAGAAAGAGTCCTCACCCTCCAATTTTCTTCCAGTGCAATAGTATCTGATATTCCATTAAGCCACACATTTTTGGGGGCAGTAATGGAAAGGTTCACAAATTTATCAGTGCAAAGATCTTCTCATTAGTGATCAGTAGGACTCAACAATATTCTTGGGTTATTCTTATTTAAGAAATTTATACTACACATTTATATAAAGCATGATGAGTCAGCATAAAGAATGGGCTCTGTTTTTTAATATTCTTTTGTCTGTTTAATTTTTTGGTATCATTGACACACCACTGGTTTACAATGTTGTTAGTAGTTTAGAAGTATAGGATCCCTGTCTACCCCCCGCACGAAGTGCACTAGCACAGTCTTAAATGCAACCTTAATTTAAAATTCTGCTGAAAATAATTTTCTAAGTATTCATTTTAATCTTAATCTTTTTGGGCCTCCCTGGTGGCGCAGCGGTTAAGCGCTGCACTGTGGAGCTGTCGGCAGCAGCGATGCGAGTTCGACGCCCAGCCGGGGAGAATCCCACATGGTGCGGCAGACCTCTCCTGTCTCTCCCGCTGCTCCCCTCAGCAGTGTATTTCTGATCTGCCTGTTCTGCTCCCCACTCTGTCTCTGGTGAACCCTCTCGCCGCCCCACCTCTGGCCTGTACCCCAGCTTGTATGTATAAATAAATAAATCTTAAAAAAAAATCTTAATCTTTTGACAGAAATACTAAAGTTGATAGTCCCAAGTTGTTTTCTACAAAGGGGTTTATATCATTTTGGACACTTTCAGAGAAAGAGAACAGAATAGGATTTCTTAAAACAGTGGCAGCCCAAGAACCCCCTGGCGCACATGCACCCCAACTGTGCATAAAGCAGGATAGGGTTTGGATCCTGCCTCAGAGAAGGGAACTAGATCTGCACCACTGCTTCCCTGCCTCTACAGACGTAGATAGTTTGCCTCTGACGTCCCAAAAAGCTTTTCTTAATGAAGGGAGAAAAGAAAATGTAAATGTAAATCAATAGGAGGCGAGAATTTTGCCAAATTGACAGCGATAGAGCATACAATTCACTTTTGTGCCTTTAATTTTGATTCTGTGTGATCTCATGACCTTATTGTAATTTTTTTCCAAGTCAGATCTAGTGAGAAGACTGGGTTCGGAGAGAATAACACACCCTTGAGGGAGTAGCTCTCTCATTTGCCTCAGTTTGCTTTTAGCACTTGAATCACCTAATCACCTTTATCTCCACATCCTAGTGGAAAACCAAAACCTCAAAATTTACAGCCCACATTAGCCCAAGTGTGTTTATCATGATAAAGTCTCTGAAGAAAAGGTGAAATACAAATATTGTTATGTGTGCCGTGGTCTTTACCCAGATCACAAGAAGTGATTTCAGCATGTGGAGCCATGTTAGTAATATGAATTACACAGAGCAGTACAGAGTTCTTCCTTTAGGAATCAGAGAGCTAATGAGATTGGTCCTTTAACATTACTTTAAAACATGTAATGAGGTACTTATTGATCTTTTTCTCCCTAATGCCAACCTCAAATTTGGTAGAAACAAAGCATAATAGTAAAAAAAAAATTAAAAGCCAGTAAAATTTTAATCCAGTCTAATAATACTCTTAAATAACATATTCAAATTATACACTTGAATTTTTTCCTGTTGTGGTTTCTAATGATCTCACTTTCTAGAATTAAGGATGAAGGAGTTATTTTTAAAGATTATTCATTTATCATATCTACTCAGTATGGGTACCTGATCTCATAAAGTTCGTGTTTCAATGAGGAAAACAAAGAACAAGTAGCAAATGGCCAATATAATTTCAAATGGTTCTAGTGTTGTGGAAATAAAATTGTAATAGGTGCTATGAAAATAAAGCAGAATAATGGAATAGAGAGTAAATGTAGGAAGGAAACGATGATGGATAGTTAGGGATAGTTTTTTGGAGGAGGTGATATTTAAACACCTATTAATGTTGAAGAAGAGGCAGCTGTGGGGAGATCTGGGGGATGAACAAAGTATAAATAACAGCAAGTGTAAAGGACGTGATTTGGAAACAAGCTTGGAGTCTTCAAGGAACGGCCAGAAGTCTTTGTGGCTGTATCATGTGAATGTGGGAGAGAATGGCAAGAAATGGCCCAGAGCACATAATTAAACCGTGTTTAGGAGTTAGGATTTCTTTTCATAGATGTGATGGTGACTGGTGGAATTCTTGAGATAAGAAATTGTGGTTATATTGTTTTTGCAGAGCAATAGAGGCAAGACACACAATTCCTTAGATAGACACCCTACCAACAGGGAAAAGATCTTTGCACACAATATATCCAATAAAGGACTGATAACAAATATTTACAAGGAACCCACACAACTCAACAAAAACAAAGCTAACAATCCAGTCAAAAAATGGGCAGAAGAGCTAAAAAGGCACTTCTCCGAAGAAGAAAAGCAAATGGCCAACAGATACATGAAAAAATGCTCAACATCACTTATAATCAAGGAAATGCAAATCAAAACCACTATGAGATACCACCTCACACCTGTGAGGATGGCACACATTAAAAATATAGGCAACAACAAATGCTGGAAAGGATGTGGAGAAAAAGGAACTCTTCTACACTGCTGGTGGGAATGTGA
>PVIJ01010193.1:26352-61886 GCA_004024925.1 Scalopus aquaticus | reverse complement strand
AAAAAAGACAAACACATGCAATTCGCAGCAACATGGATGGACCTAGAGGGGATCATGATCAGTGAAATAAGCCAGAAAGAAAGAGAAAAATATCAAATGGTTTCACTTATAACAGGAATATAGGGGAGCCAAATAAGAAAGCAACATTCAGCAGGGAAGGAGGGGAGGGGGAGGGCTCAAAAGGGGGGAGGAGGGGAGCGCAGAGGACTATGGTGATGGCTCCACGGGTGAACAGGTGCTGGTAACTTATGGGGAATACATAATAATGTAAAAGATACGAATAACAAAAATAAATATTATATTAAAAAAAAGAATTTTTTTTTTCAAAAATTTATTTATTTATGCATATAAGAACTGGGGTGTAGGCCGAAGGTGTGGGGTGGTGGGAGGATTCACCAGAGACAGAGTGGGAGCAAAAAGACAAATTGACTGAAGTACACTACTGAGGGGAGCAGCAGGTGAGACAGGAGAGGTCTGCTGCGCCATGTGGGAAGCTCTGTGGAGGGGATTGAACCGCAGTGGCTGATAATAGCTTCAAACTGCTGAGACTTAACTCGCTGTACCACCAGGGAGGCTCAAAACCTCACAAATATTAAGAGGCATTGTGGATAGCAATCTCATTTTTTTCTTCATTGAAACAATTTTATTCAGCTTTAGAATACTTTTCTCTATATATCCTGTAATTTAGATGTTGCTTATATCCTCCGTTTAGGCACAGGTTCACACACATTCGCAGCCAGAAATGCAAAGCTCATTTTATTTTTCTTCCTCCTACACCTATAGTTTATTGATCTATAGCTTATTATTTATACTTTTAGTTTTCAGTTTTCATCTATTGATACTTTTCATTTTAGTTGAAGAAATTTCTTCTAAACAACATAGTCAGTTTCCTTCCTGTTCAATATCATTGATTCTACTTTTGAAATTTTGACAATCATGTTTTCTATCTAAAAACAGATTTTCTTCATTTCTGACAGTGCTTCTTTAATAGTCTCCTTTTTTTCATCTTCTAAAGGGGTTTTGAACATCTAAAGTCCTATTTACTCCTTGTGTGTGTCTGTATAATATTGTTGCATTTAGACTGGATCCTTACATGTTCCTTTTCTCCTTTAATCTTTCCATGTCTATAGCTACTTCTCAAGTGTAGCTGTTTGTCTTGTCATTCGTGGGTGTCTCAGCAGACATTCATCCCTATGACCAGTCCTCCCACAAAATGCAAGCATTACTTTCCTACCACAAATCTAGATGATATATAAGTTCTCCCTTCAAAAGCTTTTGGTTTCCTTGAGGAAAGTGAAGAACTTCAGTGACATTAAGACGTTTACTTCTCTATTTCCCGAAGTTTCGCAGGGGGCCTGTAGGAAGCATGCACTCTTCGGTACCTCGCTGCCTGCATTTGGCTGAGTCAGGACCAGTTGATGCATGGGGGCACTTTCACCACAGCAATGCTCACCTTGACTTCTGCTTCATGATTTCAGGTCGAAGGATCATGGGTTGCTCACTCCGCGAGCACTGTGTGATGATACTTTTAGTCATTGTGGGGAGGCATTTATACACACAGCTCCCTGGAGCTCAAGAAAACAATGTGTGCTCAGTTCTGTTTATGCAACCAGTTTGTGTTATCATTTCCTGAACAAAAGATGACTAACCATGTTCCTGAACAGAAATTATCCATCTTTCCTAATCCTCGTTGAAGTTCTTCAAACTGTTTTCTCAAGGAAACCATGAACTTTTGAAGGAACAGCTTGCATCTCATATAAGACTGAGGCAGGAAATGAACGATCACATTTTGTGGGAGGGCTGATCATAGGAATGAACGTCTGCTGAGACACCCCGAAATTAACGTGTCAATTCTGCCAAAACACTGTTCACTCCTGACTCTCACCATGCTTCCTCACCAGGACAGTTGCTTTCTTGCACACTGCCTTGGTCCCTCTTCCTCCCTTTTTTCTCTGCCACTCTTCTCTCTACCCAGTCATCCCTGGATACAGTGAAAGAAATCATCAGACATATGGGTACAGTGCTTTGTTGTTATTCTGGCTTTCTGACTTTTTGAATCAATAGTTATGATTTTGGGTAAATCATTCATTTCTTCTCTGGACCTCAGTTTCTTTCTCTCTTGGTTCCAGATCTGGGACTAGGTTAAATTGAATTTCATTAAAATGAACCTTCATCAGTTCTAACTGCTAGTCCCTGCTCACAGTTTATGCACTTAGTTAGTTTTACTTAACAGAGAGATGTGATATTAATCAATGTTATCCTTCTGGAGAAACAGAATCAATAGTTTTCCCAAGATCTGCTGTCTGCAAGGAGAGCCAGTGTTGTTGTGGTTCTAACTCTTCCCAAAGGTCAAGGGAAATCAGTGGTGTAGTTTCAAATCTGAAGGCAGGAGATTCATGGCCCAGATCATACACACAAAGAAAACAAACTCTCCTTCGTCTACATTTTTATCTTATTTGAGTCCTTCAAAATATTGGATGGTGAAAGCCCACATTAAGAAAGGGCAATAAGTCAATTCAAATGTTAATCTCATACAGAAACACTCTCATGGCATACTTGGAAATAATGTTTAGCTAAGCATCTGGGTACCCAACTATCCGGTCAATTTGAAACATAGATTTAACCATACTCCCCATTTCTTTTACCCTCCAGAGAAAATGTCCATGGTGTGATGGAGACACTCTCCTGTATATTTAGAGCTCTTAGTGCTGTTTTTATTTTTAGATTGAATATTGGAGTTCAATACGGTTAACTAGCTAAAGTCACAGAGTTGGTAATTGCTAGAATCAGAACTTGATTTTAAACCAAACTGAGACCAAAACCTTTTTGTCCTCCCGCGTGTTATTTGCTCAAAATAAAAATTCAGAATGATGTGATTGAACATGACTTTTATCTGACTTAGGTCTGAAATCCAAGTTGTAAGTTGTTCTTTACTTTTATCATATGGATGCAGTCTGTGTGTTCAGTGTAAGGTCCATCAGGTAAAGCATGTAAGGAGAGCTGTGAAGAGAACAGATTACATAAGTCCTAATAAATAAAGTAAATAGATTGCCCAGATATGAGTAAATAGATGCAATAGCTGCCTGATACTGGGACACAGACCTCAGAAGTATTGGTGGTGGTAGCTGGGGTGAGTGGTTGGGCAGGGTTGAAAAAGAATGACATCTCCTATCTCACCACAAGAAAATTACTGTTCATTTACCTAATGTGTGGCACACCCGAGATTATAGCAACCACCTCACAGATCAGTAGTGCAGAATGGTCACAAGAGCTAGTTTGCACTACCCATGGCATCAGACTTCCCCAGAGAATTCATATGGAACTAAGCAGGTAAAGCTTGATTACACAAGTAGGATACTAGTTCTTTTATTTTTTTTTGAAAGATTTATGTATTTATGCATGCAAGCTGAGGTAAAGGCCAGAGGCAGAGGAGGCGAGAGGGTTCACCAGAGATAGAGGGGGGCGTGCAGAACAGTCAGATCGGCAGAAATACACTGCTGAGGGGAGCAGCAGGCGAGGCAGGAGAGGTCTCCCACTCCATGTGGAAATTTCCCTGGCCTGGCATCAAACTCATGTCACCACTGCCGACAGGTCCACAATGTAGCGCTTAACCACTGGACCACCAGGGAGGCCTGACACCAGTTCTTTTAATGTATAACACTGGAAAGCCACAACACTTTTTAATTCAAGCCCAGGATTCTCCCCAACCCCCCCACCCCAATTTCAAACCATTGTATTCGAACCAAGTCTGATCATACTACTTATGATTCAGGAATGAGCGATTATAACAAATTTAGCTACAGTGTATTAGTGTTCAAAGGGGAAAAGCCTCATTTTCAGGTAATGTATAACTGATCAATAGTGAGATTGTTACTGACTTAAAAAGGCCCAAATCTGTAGTATCTTGGTGTGCTGAACATGAATATAACCCTGAAAATTTTTTATTAACTCTCTTTTTGAAGTTATTTCATGTAATACGTTTGATGTTTCACCATGTAATATTCATCCAGTAGGACTGCAACAACATCCGAAATCAGCCTGGAATGATGTAATACTACATCACATTGCATAATACCATCATGTGCACATCATCCAGAGTTGAATGCATCATTTTCTGATGCAATGCAATACTACTGCCAGGTGGCTGCTGAAGTAAGCTGACGTCAGCAGTGCACTAGATAAAGCCCTGTTGAAAAGGTTGAGCATTGAAAATATGTCAGACTTTGTGCAAGACAATTGAAGCTACTGTTCCATAGAACTGTTTTTATTTTATTAAGTTAGACACAATACAGAACAGTTATGGCTCGAAAGTGTGTTAAGAGCATGGACAATTTCTGCTCTATTTGTGGGGAAGTGACATTTGCCAACCAGAAGAAAAGTATCACTTCTCAAGTGAAGAAGAATTATCATCTTTACTGCGGATGCAAGGTTGGTGACCAGGACAAGCCTTGGGCTCTGCAGAGATGCTGTGCTCCATGTACAACACAGCTTTCACAGTGGTTAAATGGCAACACACCATCAATACCGTTTGCAGTCCCCATAGTGTGGAGAGAGCCAAGCAACCACATAAAAGACTGTTACTTCTGCTTAGTTCCTCCTCTTTCTGGCAGAATAACAAAGCAAACAAAGTCGAGAATAGTGTACCCAAACATTCTGTCTGCACTGAGACCAGTTCCACATGGTGAGGGACTTCCTATTCCAGAACCGCCAGCAAAATATTCTCTTGATTCATTTGATGAGGACAAGGGTGAGCCAACTTGTTCTTCTGTTCCATCAGCATGCAGTGATCCAGATTTTCACTGTGGTGCATCATCAACCCCACACAGACTAACACAGGAAGAACTAAATGACCTGGTTTGTGATTTGGACTTATCCAAGAACAAGGCAGAATTGCTAGGATCAAAACTCCAACAATGGAATCTTCTAGAAGAAGATGTCACAATTAATTTCTATCAAGCACCACCAGTAGATGGAGCCTTTCTTCAGAAAGGAAGTACTCTGGTATTCTGTTCTGATTTTGAGGGCCTCATGAATGCCTTAGAGATCACTCATGACCCACAAGAATGGAGACTATGTCTAGACTCTTCAAAACTGAGTCTTAAGGCTGTGCTTTTGCACAATGGAAACCATCTTCCATCTATTCTATTCCTGAACAGCTGTACAAGAGACAAGCGAAGAAATCTAAGAAGTAGTCTATGACTTGGTTTTTTACAGGTATTAACTATTACTATTGGCATGCATTTCATGATGTAAATATCAATTTATTGCAGATTACAAAAAAAAAAGAACTAGAGCCAAAATTAGAATTTGACTGTCATATTCATGTTGAGCACATACAAATTGATAGGAAAGGACTAATTTTATTTCAGTAACATGACTTTTGTAAAAATTTGTTGACTTTTGTAAAAATTTGTTGAAGAGTGGGACTCCCGAGACCACTCTTCCAGAAGGGTCATTAAATATACAAAATATACAAGTTAGTTGGTGTTTCATTTCAACAGGAAAGGTAATCAAATGCTTTCTCTTTTCAACAATGCTGGTCATGCAGGGAGGAAAACACTAAACTGACAAATGGTTAAAAAACAATCCCATACTTTAAAGCCCAGTTGATGACTTTGGGGATTTTCCTATTTCTTTTGGAAACAGTTCATTCAAAATATAGAAAATATGTTTTGTATGCATTTTTGAAAGATGCTAATTTCATTTCATGATAATTTCATTACGTATGAACATTTTTCTGGTCTCCATCCCCAGAAAAAAATGAATAAACTGTGGCACAGCTATATGACTCAAAATAAGGAAATTTCAAAATAAATTTCCCAGTCCAGCAACTTTTGCACTGCATATGGATTAACTATGTTTAGCATAAACATAAAATTTGTATTTAAAGGTCAAAATCTGTTGATGTAATCTTATTTAGGCCGTAACCAAACTGAGAGATGAAATTGACTGTGATCATAGACCCAGATACATAAATTCTAATTGCCTTCATATAACGCCTGATGACCAAAGGAAGTATTTACTTGAGGTTTTCAGACCTCACAATGAATCGTCTCTCTTTTTTTTTTTTTGAAACTTGAAGCAGTCTTAGATTAAATTTCAAAAAAAATTGAAATGTCTTTTTAATTCAGTTGCTAAATCTTTTTAAAATTATTTTGTGTCTTACCCCGGTAATGGGAGCTTAGCAGTGATCCTGGAAGACACCATTTCAGTTCCTCACTTATGTTTTGCCAAAATTTGTCTTAATTGATTTTCATATGTATTTTAAAAGTCAGGTTAATTTTATCAAAAACATCTAACATAATTGTTGATGTACTTTCATTTCTTGTGGGAAAGTAATGTGTTAACTGATCTTAATGTGGTGGTAGCTTCAACTATATTTTGCTCAGTGGAATGATGGTCCATTATCTTATTTTGTTTTATTTCATTTTACTTTATTTTATTTCATTGATTTTTATTTGCTGGATAGCTTAGATATTTCTTCAGTCATGAGAACTCTAAGTTTGTCTTTAAATGGAAGCATAATCTATGGCACTGTACTCAGCCTTTCACCAGTTGGTCACTCCATGTTAAAGTTGAGGGAATTGGAATTATCTGTCAGAAGTCAACAAACCAAGAAGTGGTTGGTTGATTAAAGTCTTACTTCTGCTTCAGCCCATGAACTTGTGAAATCTGATATACAGAAACTCTATTAAAAAAAAGTTAGGAGACTAGAGAGTCCTCACACATATGCAGTCAGCAAACAATGGAGTCCCTCTTTTTTTGCATCTCTAATAGGAAGTGATGTTGCTTCCCTAATCCCTCACAGAAAGACGAGGCAGTTCTCTTTTGTGTAGTAACAGCTTAGGCAATGAGAGAATGACTTAAACCAATAAATGAAAAGCCACTACACATCAATTTCATTGCTTCTTTCAATGAACTCATTGCTTATAGCAGCTCCTCTAAGATGATAGATAGGTAGATAGATAGATAGATAGATAAATAGATATGTTGGTTAAGGTTTTTGCAGTTTTATTCTGAGGTAATGCATGTGATTTGCCATGAGACTACATTTTCCAAATTGTTTTTCTGTTGTTTCAGAATAAACCCATTTTGTTGCTGGAATAATTGTTGTTTGTTTGAAGTCAACAAACTTTACAGTGCAAGTAGCTTAAAAACTGAAGCACTTTGTCCTTGGACACATATTTGCTCCTCCCTTATTTTTTTAAGCTTTTAATCTGGGAGCATTTAAAAATAAATACTCAAATTTCCTTTGAGTACTGTGCATGATTGGACTATTGGATATGAATGTTAGTACTTACCAGATGTAGATGTTCAATAACTAATAAAGAATAGACCTATAGACTTTAATAAAATCCTTTTGGCTATGGGAGGAAGAGTGTCCAGATTAACTGGGCATGACTTCTCAGTGCAATTCATTGCAGTGTAATGAACAGGAACCATTTTCCCTGCCCCATTTACATGAAGGTAAGTCCCAGGGTACAATTACCCCAATTTTGTGAGCTAGGGAATGGGGATGGAGTCAAGGAGCCATGATTGAAATATAACTGGACACATAGGGGCTGGGGCCATTATGCTTCTCTGGTCCAATTTGCACCATGGTACTGCTGGAGAGAAGACATGAAAGGAGAAAAGTGTGAGAAAGACATGAAGAGACACTTGGGAGAGATATGGAAGAGACACTTGGGGAGGCTGTGCGCTCCTGATCCTTGGGGGAGAAAATGACAGCCTTTGCCCTGACTTCATGGCAGATTATTTAGTACATTTAAAAAAGAAGATTTATTTATTTATGCATACAACAGCTGGGGGGGTTGGTCAGCGGTGTGGGGAGGTGAGAGGATTTGCCAGAGACAGAGTGGGGAGCAGAACAGGCAGATCCACTGAAATGAACTGCTGAGGGGAGCAATGGGCGAAACAGGAGAGTTCTGCTGTGCCATGTTGGTTAACTCCATGGCTGGGGATCAAACTCATGACACAGTGGCTGCTGATAGCTTCATAGTGCTGAAACTTGACCCCTTGCACCACCAGGGAGGACTTATTTAATACATTTTTTATTCTGGTTCTCTACTTTTGTCCCAGTCATCTAGGATCTGCCTTACCCCTTTCTTATTGTTCCTTACTGGAAGATAACTTAAACTTGTGGAAAGCTTCCATGCCTAAGTGGTCCCACTTTGAGATGACCCCATATGGTTAGGCATTCAGCCACGAATTGATGGGTAATTGGGGATTTTATTGAGGAAGTTTTATGAATATTCTTACCTCTCCTCTATGTACACTAATTCTCTTAAAGATCTATCACACAAATAGTGTGCTTCCTTTGTCTTTATGCAGTGGAAGGCAGGATCCCTTCCTATAGCATGTTCTTCTCAATAGTTTGGGGGTTCCTGGATACCCTGATTCAGTGCTAACATACCTTTCTACTGCAAAATGAATAAGATCTGAGTGTCTAATGTATAGTGATAACACTGTTTTGTACAATTCAGATATGCTGAGAATAGAAATTAAATATTTTCACCAAAAAGGAAAAGTTAAATACGTGAGATGATGGATGTGTTAGTTAATATATGGAAATTATATATTTCCAATATATGCAGACATCAAGTTATTGTGATATACTCTTTCAACGTTTGATGATTTTATTTGTTGAATATACCTCAATAAAACTCAAAAAGTTAAAATATAATAAAGTCACAGGAATGATTCTCATCATATTTAGCATAAAATTCTTCCTTTTTGCCATGACTTACACAGTTCTGCATTCTTTCCCCTGGTTCCTGTTCCAATCTCATTCCATTCCAGTCATGGGCTAAACATTCACATTCCAGTCACATAGATTATTTTATTAATGTATTTGATTTTTATTGAGGTAACATTAATTTAAATCATTGTTCATATTTTGAAAGTACAGTTTTACCCCCTTTTGTTGATGTTACCATAGTGCTCCCAACACTAATACCCCCCATAGCCCGCCACCATAATCCATTGTGCTCCCTTGCCAACTTGTGCTTGCCCTCTGAATACCTCAGTTTTGTAGTCAAATTTCAAAATCACAGGGATTTTTACATCAGATTTTGTGTTTCCAAAGTATGAGGCTTCACACTAGGAAGTGTTTCCAGCGTTGATCCTCCTTCTAATGACACACATGCTGTAGTGCTCTCTTATCATCCAAGTTTCAGAGAAAACATTCTAGTCAAACAGTTTCAATTCTTTGCCCAGTTCTCATTCATTTCACACTCTTTCACTGTCTGCTAGCTTTTTAATAAATGAAAATTTTGATGTATTAATTATTTTACTTCCCCTCTGACTCATGAATATGTATATTCCTTAAGAGTATATTTCTCATTCAATTCTATTTCTCTAGTATTATTTACAGAGGATGCCTGATGCAGAGGAAGCTCTCCAAAAATATGTATTCAATTAAGACATGAAACACATTTCTTTGAAAAACATGCATCAAAGTTATTTTATAGAAATGCGCCATTACATGTTAAATCTACCTTAGTTCTTTACTCATTAGTACATTAAAAGTAAAATATTTTTTGTAATGAATTTGATAAGTAACACATGTAGATATCAAGGGAATTTGTGGTGGTTTTAAATGGTCTAATATCTTCTTTTATTATTATTTTCACAATGGAAACACCAAATTATAAAGCATTCTCTTGGGGGACTTATGATTCGGGGAAGCTATTTATGGATTTTAGTTTTGTTTATCTGTTAACATACTGAGTAAGAATCGAATCTATCAGGTTTGTGGATTTGAGTTAGTTTCTGGATTCAAAACTGGTGAATTTGAATGCAGGACTTTGAGATGTGATGACCTGGGAACTCCTGCTTCTTTAATCCACCTAAATCAAGTTGAGGCTATTTTTTTCCTTCAGTACCGTAATGGAATTGTAACAGGATAATCCTCAGGGAAAGGGGAGATTCTAGGTTACAGTGGGAGGTTCATCTTTTTATTAGAATTGAATTTATCGGTATAAATACTTATGTTTGAGTCAAGAACCATATACCTCATTTATGACAATAATAAGATTGTTAATTGTACTAAAGTCAGGAGAATAACTTTCTACTCACATGGTTCTATTACAGGGTACTGTAAAGGGTTGAGTTGTGCATAGAGGAAAAGCCAGAAAATATGGGGAAGAAGAAGAAGTGGAGAGACATGAAGAAGACTGGAGGAAGAAGGAAGAAGCAGAGATCAAGAAGACCTTGTGGAGGCACAAAGCGCAGGGAGACATATGCAGAAGATGTACTTGCTTCCCAGCTTTGGATTTGTACCAGGGACTTGGGGGACGTGGAAAGAGACACTTGAAAGAGACAGAGACATGGGTGAGAGAAACTTAGGGAGGCTGACAATGACAACCTTTATTTTGACTTGGGTTTTGATTTTGCTCTTTTCTTTTCAGACTTGCCTCGACCCTTCTACCTCTTTCCTACGGCTCACCATCAGAATATGCCTTAGATTTGTAGCAAGTTTTCAGGCTTTGACTGCCCTGTTTTGGTCCAACCCTGTTTGACTGGGTATTTATTCACAGAGGAAAGGGCAACTTTGGGTATTTGATGTGGAAACTACTTCTATTTTTTTCCCTTTTTTTCTCTTTATTGCTCACAATTGTCTGTCTATTAAACACTGCTTGCATTAAAAATATTTTCTATTGAAGGTTTTACACACTAGAATATGTTTTGTCTTGATGTGGCAGGTGGGAGGAACCATTTAGAGTGCATAGGTTTTGGGGTACTGGGGTGCCCCTTCTGCCCTGTAATAGAACGATGTGAGTAAAAAGTCATTCTCCTGACTTTAGTACAATTAACAATCTTATTATTGTCATAAATGAGGTGTATGGTTCTTGACTCAAACATAAGTATTATACCGATAAATTCAATCCTAATAAAAAGATGGGTTAATGTGTTTTCCTTGTTTGTTTGGTTTTTTTTTTTTTTTGTAATTTCATTATATGGTCCTATGATGATTATTATACATCATTGTTGTTGTACAAGTAGGAGAAATCTATATTTCCATAATAAATAGAAAAGTGTGAACATCTTCAGCATTGATAAGGTAACATTCAACCACCATGTTTGCTTCAGATATTTTTTGTTAACATAATAATGTTCAATGGCCATAAAATGCCTTTGGCAAGGCTGGCTGCTCTTATGGGTTCTGACATTGCTGATGAGTTTAAGCATTGTTGTTGCTTATAGCAAAATGTAGGAACACGTCTTAGGTATTAGTAAAAGCCGATTTTCAAATTAATTGTTCCACTGTAAGTCCAAAGATAATGTCTTCATAAAAGGAAAGGAAATTATAAAGAACGTACAAAATTAAGACTTCAGATTTTCATTATGAATAATTCATAATATTGCTTAATTTTATCCTACCATTTACTATATCAATGCTTAGGAATATATGACTAATTAAAAAACATTTTATATATATATATGTATATATATATTGTGTGTGTGTGTGTATATATATAGAGAGAGATATATATCCCCATATATATGTGTGTGCATGAAAAAAATTATCAAATTTCTATCAAGATTTATTTTTAATGACTTGTTATTGCCTTATTTAAGAATAGGTAAATACATAGAATGACATTTTGTTAGTATAAACTCCCTGCTTGTTTGAATTTACACTTGTTAACTTTTAAATGAAGTCTAGTACACAAAAAGAGCTAAAATGAAAAATCTTTCATACAACTGCTGCCAGGCCCAATAGGAAAGTCACCCAGCTGCTTATAGATCTAAAAATAAACTGTCCATTATATGGGGCTTTTGAAAGTTACAGGATCACAATGTACCCTGAAATAAATCTCAAAAGGAACAAGTTCTAAAATCACATCCAAACTGTTATTTTCTATGGAGATAACAAAGTTAATAAATCGAGGCTATATATGAATACTGTATGCAGACTGAATGGTATCTTCAAAAGATAAAAATGACCAGGTGTTGAGGGACTAAAAAAAGGAATTACAGGCAGCAGGGATTTCATATTGATACCTCGGAATTTGACTTATGTCAGAGGAAAGAAGGCTTAGGGCCTTGGAAGAGGGATTCCTGGAGATCAATATTCCCTGCCGAATATTAACTGTCTGGGGAGACTAAAAAGGCAGGAGGCTGACCTGATCATACAAAAGAACTTGTCGACAGTAATTAGATTAAACATGGAAACCACAAGAACATTAACTGTTTTTTTTTTTTCTTGGATCAAAGTCTGAGGGAAACTAAACATACTTTATTTTACATAAAGGTAATTAGCTCTCATTCTTTTCTCCATTTTTTCACCCTTTCAATATTAAAAATTTGATGTGCTCCCTATTGTTTATATTCTTCATTGTTTTCCTTGCAGTTTGGTCAAATCTGTAATATGTTTTTGTTTATGTATTTTATGGTTTCAGATTTCACATCAGTCTTTTATACATTTTGAGTTGATTTTTTTGTATGGTGTGAGATAATGTAGTATCATTTTTTTTAACATGTCAGTTCAATTTTCCCAGGATGATTTATTGAAAAAGCTTTCCTTGTTCCAGTGTGTATAGTTTGCACCTTTGTCATATATTAGTTTTGCAAAAATGTGAAGTCTTATTTCTGGGCTTTCATATCAACCTTATTGGTCTGTGAATGTTTTTATTCCAGTGGCATGCTTTTTAAGTTTTGATGGATTTATAGTATAGATTTTAGTCTTGAAGTGTGATACCGCCATTTTTCCCCCATTTTAGTCAGAAAAGCTTTGGGTATTTGGGGTCTTTTGTGGTTCCATATGGGTTTCACCAATCTTTGGTCTATTTCTTTGAAGAGTACCATTGGGATTTTTCTGGGAATTGCACTGAATCTTTTTATTGTTGTGGGTGGGGAGGCCATTTTGATGGTGTGGATTCTTCCAATCCACAAATATCTTTGTGGGAAATATCTTTCCATTTCTTTGTTTCTTTTCCTATTTCTTTTCACAGTGTTTTAAAATTATTTTTGCATATGTCCTTTACCTCCATTGTTAGCTTTATTTCCTGTCATTTAATTGTTTTTGGTGAGACAGTAAATAGGATGGTTTTCTTAATTTTCTCTTCTAACTCACCATTTGCCCATAAAAAGGCAACTGGGGCCTCCCTGGTGGAGCAGCAGTTAAAAGTTGCACTGTGGAGCTGTCTGCAGCGGCTACAAGAGTTTGACGCCCTGCCGGGGAGATTCCCACGTGGTGCAGCAGACCTCTCTTTCCTTGCCCGCTGCTCCCCTCAGCAATGTATTTCTGTCAATCTGCCTGTTTTGCTACCCCCTCTGTCTCTGGTAAACACTCTCCCTGCCCTGTGCCTCTGGCCTATAGCCCAGCTTGTATGCATAAATAAATAAATCTTTATATATATATATATTTATTTTTTTTTTAAAGGGAACTGATTTTTGCATGTTGATATTGTATTCTGTCACTTTGCTGAACTGGTTTATTACATTAATTAGCTTTTCTTTGGAGCCATTGGAGTGCTCTATGTACATTATCATATAATCTACAAGTAGTCCTAACTTTAGTTATTTCTCAATTTGGATTCCTTTTATAGATTTCTGTGGCCTAACGGCTCTCTGTAAGACTTTCAAAACTATATTGAATAGTAGTGGTGAGAGTGGAATCCGTGTCCCATACCAAATCTTAATGGAAAGGTTTTCCAATTTTCAACATTGGGAATAAGACTAGCTGAGGTTTTGTCAAATATGGCTTTTATTATATTAAGTTACTTTCCACTAATCCCCAACTTTTCAACATAAATGGATGCTGAATCTTGTTAAATGCCTTCTCAGCATTGGTTGATACAATGTGGTTTTTATTCTACTTTTTATTGATGTGGTGAATTTTGTTCATTGATTTTTGGATGTTGAACTATCCTTGCTTTCCTGTTTTAAATCCCACTTGGACATGGTATATTATCTTTTTAATACATTGTTGGATTTGTTTGCTAATATATTTTTAACGATTTATTTATTTATGCATACAAGCTGGGGTGTAGGCCAGAGGTGTGGAGTGATGAGAGGATTCACCAAGGTGGGGAGTAGAACAGGCAAATAGACTGAAGTACACTGCTGAGGGGAGCAGTGGGTGAGGCAGGAGAGGTCTGCTGTGCTGTGCCATGTGGGAATCTTCCTGGCTGGGCATCGAACACATGCTACTGTGGCTCTGGATAGCTTCATAATGCTATACTCAACCCACTGTGCCACCAGGGAGGCCCATTGTTTGTTAATATTTTTATGGAGGGTGTTAGCATCTGTGTTATTAGGGAGGTTTGTCTATAGTTTTTATTTTTTTCTTTGTGTTGTTTGTGTTTGGTTTGGTATTTGCATGATGTTGGCTTCATAATATGTATTTGGTAAATTCCTCATTTCATAAGCTTTTTGAAAGGATCTTAGTAGGATAGTTGTCAATTCATTGAAAGTTTGTAAACTTTTTTTTTGTGTGTGTGACACCATTTAGTCCTGTACTTTTGTTTTTTGGGAGACTTGATTACCATTTCAATTTTTGTGCTTATGACTGGTTTGTTCAAGTTTTTTTTTTTTTCCCTCCCTATTCAGACATGGATGATTGTGTAATTCTAGGAATTTGTCCGTTTCGTATAGCTTTATTAATTTGTTTAATCTTTTGGACTGTCTTTGATTTCTCTTTCATTTATTTCTGCTCTAATGTTCATTATTTACTTCCTTTTACTGGCTTTTTGGATTTTTTGTTGTTCTGCTTGTTCTAGTTCCTTGAGAAAAGAGACATGATTGTTTAATTTGGCTCTTTCTAGTTTTTTGTTTTTTTTTTTAATGTGCACCTGCATTGCTATATATTTCCCTTTCAGTACATTCTGAAAGATTTTGACTGCTTGATACCTTTCTCAAATTTTTTTTTATTTCTTCTTTGATTTCCTCATTAACCCAGTGATGTTTCAGTAATGTATTCTTCAGTCTCCCTGTGTGATGGTATTTCCTTGTTCTCTCACTGTAATTGATTTCTTATTCAGTATCTTTATGGTCAGAGAAGATACTTTGTATGTTTTCAATCTTCATGAATTTGTCTTGTTAAACTTGTCTTGTTAAAGCCATACCTGAAGAATACTTAAAACAGTGCTAAGGGACTGTGCCTAAGGTGGGACCAGGTCATTGTCAGAGTGTCCTCACCTAGGCATAAAATTTAAATACCACCCAGGCTCAGGTTCCAACAATAGGGTTTACTTAATAAACAAGAGATTGGGGAAAATGGAAAAGTTTCTGATGTCACAATTCACCAGCTATCTCACTCCCAGATGATGTCTGCAGTGTCCTTGTTGGTGTTCAGTCAACTAGAGTAATTTTTGATATATGAAGATCTGCTACTGCCATTTCCCCCCCTCTTTTGTGGTCCTACTTAATTGTTTGCTTAATTCTATGTGTTTATTCTTCTCTTTGTTTAAAATACATGAGCACCATTAACTATGTCTTGAAAGGGGTTTAGTGGTTGCAAACTCCCTAAAAATTCTGTTTGTGTGAGAAAGAATTTATTTCTTCATTTTATCTGGAAAGATTTGAAAGATAAAGTATTCTTGCAAGATTTTATCTTGGAGTATTTTGAATATTTCTTTTTTTTTCTTTTTTCCTGCAGTGTTTCTTTAGAGACATCTGATTTTATCCTTGTCTTGGACTCTTGTAAGTCTTGGTACTATATGTATTGCGGCTAGGCTCCCTTTGTTTAGATAATTTTATGTTTTGTTTTGTTTTTAGTTTACTGTATTTGCACGTTCATTGCCTTCTTCATCTTTGGAAAATTTTCTTCCATTAACTCTTTTAATAAATTTTGAGTTCTCTTCTATTTCCTCTTCTGGGATGTCAATGTTTCTAATATTATTTTTCTAATGATGTCAGATAATTGAAGTGTTGCATCAATTTTCCCCCTTGCATCACTCTTTACTTCCCTATTTTGATTCTTTCCCCAGATGCATCTCTGAGCCCACTGATTTAATTTTCCTTTCAGTTGATTCTACTTCCTTGGCTTTGTCCAGAATTTTTCATTCCCTTCTTTGATCTTCCAGCATCTTTTAGCTCAATTATTTTCTTATTTAATGTTTAATTTCAATCTTCCGTTCCGTGATTGTGTTTCTCATAGTAGTCACTTGCATTTTGAGTTTTCTTACTTATCTCTGAGCTGTATTTCTGAGTGTTCTTTAGATTCTTCAATTTTTTTTAAAGACTTATTTTTTTATGCATACAAGCTGGGGTGTAGGCCAGAAGTGTGGGGTGGTGAGAGGATTCATTGAAGATTGAGTGGGGAGCATAACAGGCAGATGTACCGAAGTACACTGCTGAGGGGAGCAGCGGGCGAGGCAGGAGAGGTCTGCTGCACCATGTAGGAAGCAAACTGGCCAGGTATTGAACTCATGCTGCAGTGGTGCTGATGGCTTCATCGTGCTGTGCTTAACCCATTGCACCACCAGGGAGGCCCCTAAATTCTTCAATTTTTTTTGAAAGATTGATTCATTTATGCATACGAGAGCCAGGGTGTAGGTCGGAGATGTTGGGGGAGAGGATTCAACAGAGTCAAAGTGGGGGGCAGAACAGGCAGATTCACTGAAATACACTGCTGAGGGACTCAATGGGTGGGACAGGAGAGGTCTACTTTGCCATATGGGTAGCTCCCTGGCCAGGGATTGAACTCATGCTTCAGTGGGTGCAGATAGCTTCATAGTGCTGAGACTTAACCCCTTCTCACACCAGGGAGGTCCCAAGAATTCTTCAATTTTCTTAATCATAGAAATTTTGAATTCTGTGTCTCACATGTATAAAAGATTTTATATGTCTTCATGATTTGGTTCGTGTGTGTGTGTGTGTGTGTGTGTGTGTGTGTGTGTGTGTCTACCCCCCCCCCATGGTGTATCAGTCCCCTGTGGACTTGCTTGGGCATTTGCATTTTTCTTTCTCCCCCCTGTTTGGTATGAGCTTGCTATGTTGTAGTTGGGGCTTTTATTGTGTGGGGGTCATTCTCTTCCACTGTTACGGGATTTCACTGGTTGGTGAGCATGGCTACATGGTGTTTGTCAAGTTTTTGAGAGTCCTGGGATCTCTTTAATAATTTCTTCGAATTATTTTCTCAATCAGACTATTTCTGGCTGTTAGGTGTGTGGACCTCTGGATTGTGCACCCCCATGCTCACCAGAGGATTTTATGGTCAGCAGGCCATCTGGAGCTCAGTGAGTGTCTTAGTTGTGTGCACAACCCTCTGGGGAGCTCACTCCAATGCTCCTTGGAACATTCTTCAGGAAAGAAGGCCATTTGGAATGGAGGGATATAGCAGGAGGTAAGGACCTCTGTGGAGATCACCTCAATGCTCCTTGGGGTGTTATTGCAATCATTGGTCTGTCTGGGGCTAGTATAACTTTTCAAGGCAAATTAGAATTACGTTATAGATAATCTCTGATTGCTTATTAAATAACTACTGATCTATACTCTGTTACGTTTTCCTGCTTTATTGTAGATTCTTTTTTTTTTTTTAAAGATTTATTTATTTATACATACAAGCTGGGGTACAGACCAGAGGTGTGGGGCGGCGAGAGGGTTCACCAGAGACAGAACGGGGGGAAGAACAGGCAGATCAGAAATACACTGCTGAGGGGAGCAGCGGGTGAGGCAGGAGAGGTCTGCCGCACCATGTGGGAATCTCCCCAGCCGGGCGTCGAACTCGCATCGCTGCTGCCGACAGCTCCACAGCACAGCGCTTAACTGCTGCGCCACCAGGGAGGCCCATTTATCATAGATTCTATTGAACGAAAAAGAGGTTATTTTTTAGCCAAGAGTCAGCACTTTTTTTTTTTAAGATTTATTTATACATACAAGCTGGGGTACAGGCCAGAGGCGTGGGGCAGTGAGAGGGCTCACCAGAGACAGAGCGGGGAGCAGAACAGGCAGATCAGAAATACACTGTTGAGGGGAGCAGCGGGCAAGGCAGGAGAGGTCTGCTGCGCCATGTGGGATTCTCCCCAGCTGGGCGTCAAACTGGCATCGCACGCTGCCGACAGCTCCACAGCGCAGCGCTCAACCGCTGCACCACCAGGGAGGCCCAGTCAACACTTTTTTTAATGCTTAAAATTTTGCCAGTGTTTTTTCCAAATTGTAGCCTACCACTTTGATCATTTTGAACACCACCAGTGGCTGAAGGTCAGAATTACCTTGTAACATATTTGGTATGTTACAAACCTTGTAACATATCTTTTCTGATACAAATATTTTGTAAACAAAAACAATGTATCTCTAACGTCTATCTAATGGTTTTTGTCACACACCTTGTGGAAAATGAAACAATTCTTATTCATATGACATCCTTAAAACTTTTAAGTTTTCTTCATTTAGTGGAGTTTAGACACTGTCCACTGGTATCTTCTTAGGAGGTTACTTATGTTACTTATTGTACCATCCAATTACACCAAGTCAAGTAGGACAAAGTTATTTAAATTCTGAAAGGTGTTTTCTATAAAGCTGATGGTGACAGAAGTGTTAAATCACAACACTAGGCTAAGTCTAGTTGAGTTTAGAATTTAAACATTTTTTTTTATTTCGTGTATTATTTATTCCCTGAACTACCAGGATAATGGTAGTTCAGGAGCTCCCAGAGATCCACTAGGGAACACTATCATATAGACCTTAATTTCACAGATTTTGCTGTCCAAGATATAAGAAAGTTGATTAGCTAAATATTGTGTTATTGCATGAAGAAATGACATGATAAGAGTATTAAGGGGAGTTATGATGGCACAGAAAAGGGAGATTTAACCTTGATTTTACACCTATTATGACGAAGTGGAGAGGAATTAAAGCAGATATAAGTTAAAAGTTCTCTTCCTAGCCAGTGGTCTTCTGTAGAGGTTATTGACTATAAGAATAGAAAGAAGTGAGATTATTAAATACATATCAAGAAGATCTATTTAGTAAGTTTTAATTATTGATGATATTGAGGAAGAGAGTATGCTTCCCAACACATTTTATCAGGCTGATATTACCCAGACCACAAAAGCAAACAAGGACAGCACAAGAAAAGAAAATTATGGGCCTATGTCTCTATGAACATATCAATAGATGAAAAACTTCTCAACAAAATCTTAGCAAATACACTCCAGAATATGTTAGGAGAATCATCTATCATGACCAAGTAGAAATCATTCCAGGGATGCAAGATTGATTCAACATGTGTAAATAAATCAGTATCATTCAGCAGATCAACAAAAAAGGAAGATGAAAATAACATGATTACTTCAATAGACACTGAAGAAGTATTCAACAAGATTTAGTACTCATTTATGAATGTAACTATCAATAAAATGGAAATAAACATAACTTATCTCAACAGAAACCATATACAACCAAAAGCACATATGACAAACCCATAGCCACCATCATACTCAATGGTGAAAAACTGGAAACCTTTTCCCTTAGATCAGGAACAGGACAAAGATACCTACATCCACCACTACAAACACATACACACACAACTAAAATAAGAGATGAAAAATTGAAGTTCTGGTTCCTAGTTGCACAGACTGAATTCTTCACTTGGTCAATATATGGAGACAGTGGATCGAGGGGAGTGACTGGTTGACTTTCTCATCAAACTAACTTAGTCAGAGTATTTTATGTGTTGGTCACTGTGTTAAACACATAATATATATTGTCTGGAAATCTAATTGCTAGGTGGTTCAGGCTTATATATGAATAGCAATCTTTGGGTGTTTGAGGCCTGTCTTCATAGAGAATGTCATACGATACAGACCTTTCTGGGCCTTTATAATGGAATTGTTTCATAATATAAATACTTGCCACTGTGTGAAGTGACTCATAAATCTCTATTAGAGACAACATTGTAACCTAGAATCTGGACAAAAAGAAATATTAACATCAGACAACTAGTAGGAGGAAAAGACCACAGTTAATAATTTGCATGTGGAGAATTATATGGCAGTAAATTCTGTGTCAGTGAAGGAAGAAAGTGTCTAGAAGACCATATAGGATGTCTCAAAGAATTATCTGATTTGTCTGAAACTCTTATTGTATCCTTAAAATTATTTGTAAAACTTGATCTCAGGTTTGGTCTGATTTGACAGTCCAACCTACTGTGGTAGTTCACATTATCTTCATAATGTTGTTATAGATGGTCTCATTGGCTAAAGAATTTCATCACAGTACATGTAACAAACTGATTTACCTATTAGCGAAATGATATCATGTGACTATGAAATTTTATTTCAGTTTCCAAGTCTTGAATCACTCAATGAAAATTGTTAACCCACTTGTAAAAACTAGGTTCTAATAATTGAACAAAATTGTTTGTTGTAAGAAAATAAACTGAAAATATGGTTTTGACCATCCTGAATGCTACAGTGAAATTTCAAATATGAAATATTTCTTACTTTTAAAATGTTAACATTTGAAGCAAGAGAAAAGTCAGTTATTTTCAGACATGTTTAAACATAAAATAGATGCTCTGAAATTTGTAGGATGAATAAAAATTACTTTATAACTTTCTGTCTATGTTGTATAAAATCACACTCCACTTAAATGTTTTATATATATATATAACATATATATAACATATATATAATATATATTATATGTATAACATTTAAGTGGAGTGTGATTTTATATATATTTACATATATTTATTTATATATATATATATTTTATATATATGCAATTCATTGTTTTTATTCAGAAAATAATTACAAATACAGAACCATGGAGAACCATGGGAATGTTATATTATTGGGCAAATCCAGGGGAGCAGGGTGATCTGGGTGTGAGTCTTCACTCATATGCTTAAGAATTTGGGATAAAATCTAAAAACAGACATAGAGAGAGGAATGAGGAGAAGTAAAGCTCCATGTATTACAGCAGCTAAAAGAAGAGGAACAATGATAGACAGAGAGGCAGAGAGAGACAGAGACAGAGACAGAGAGACAGAAAGACAGAGAGAGAGAGCTGTAATTGGCCAAAATGTGGTCAAATACTATCCATCCTGGTAACAAACAGTACCAGGGTGCAAGTCAATGCTGCAGAAGCGAGATCTCCGAGCCCACATGTGTTTAGTTACATGCCAAGCATGCCTATTTTACTCCAGCCCTTTTTCCCAGTAGTTGTCCCAATCAGGAAGTCCAGTTCATGGCATACTGGGACTTGTAATCAAAAGCAACTGCCTATAGTGGGAATAGGGAAAATAATGTCCATTCAATGTTCAGCATGTCCCTCCCCTTTTCATGGAGATGTCTCTATATAAGGAATTCTAAAGACCACCCATTATTGAATTATCAGAAAAGGTAGGATTAAAGATCACTGTTTATTTTTGTTATTGTCATTATTTTTCTTAATTATTTTCATAAACTCATAAATTGATGAAATGCAGAGAGATAAGTATTTACTGGTCGTTTTGGGAAAATAATTACAAGGAAAATCACCTGCTATACATCCAGATTCCTCTCTACAAATAGGAAAAAGAATCGTTTTACTATTGAACAGGCATCACACCAGTCTGATGAACAACACAGGTAATTCCCTAGAGAGATTACAAAACAAATAATTCTGCAAAAAGAGTCAAATACAACTCAATTGCATGCAGTTTCTTAGATTAAATAACTACTCCTCAAGCAAGAGAATGTGACAATTGCCATATTTTATATCCTAAATTCACCTAGTAATTAAGTTGCTATCTATGTAAGATAATTGTCTTTAGAGGAAAATTAGAATTTCTCTTGTCTCTATGACAAACTTGTAGTTTTACAACTTGGAGTCAGCCTCCTAAGTTTAATCTTCATCCTCCCAAAAGAACAGAAGTTGGGAGCATTGCATTCCTTGATGTTTACATTTCAAAGGGATAGCTCCCAGGCCCTCAAAAACATTTCTTGATTGCAAAACTTTGGAGAAGCTTATTTAGCTTTTATAAAGTTTGTCATCCATCTCAAAGGGAAAAAGAGGATTTGCAATTACATTTTCTAAAGGAAATGTTCTGATAAGAAGACAAGGGTGGCCTCTTTCCTCTTTTCACCAGGGAAATTTTAAAAATTACTTGTAAGATCTGCATTTTCCCTTATAGTACCACAAGCCTTCTGACAAAAATGAGATTTTACTAGAATTTATAATAAAGCATATGTTCTACACATGATGTTGTTACTGATTTTCATATTTCTTCACTTTTCACTTACTTGTTTTATCCAGCTTTCAATTCCTAAAGAATTATCTCAGGGGATCTGTTTGCCTGTGTCAACCAAAGTCTACAGTATCTTTTTGTTATGAAGCACACACACACAACTTCTGAGGACAAATTCAGATTCTTGGCTCTCCTTTGTCCTGAGACAATTTAGAGTGTTAATGTAAAAGCTATATACCTGAAACAATGTCATATTGTTACAGAAGCACCTCCCTTAAAGGAAAGGTGCCATTTCCCCTGGCCCTGTTACATACAGCTGCCTTAGAATAGTTAAAGGGAGCTATTGGTGGAGTTGAGTGGCCCTTTGAACCTATGTAACACTGAAGTCAGGTGGGATAAAGAAAGAAATGCTGCATCCTGATAATGTTGAAAGGGAACTTGAAAGTGATGCATAGAGGAGTGACATAAAGAGATACTTGAAAGAAACATGTGAGTGAGAAATATGTGGTAAGGATGTTAAAGTCAACCATGATCTTTATTTTTAATTGAATTTTATTCCTTTGTCCCAAACTTGCCTAGCTCCTTTCACCCCTTTCTTTCGTTTCCCTAACAGACAGTGTCTTAGACTTGTAGCAAGTTTTTGGATCTCAGTGACCTCACTCTAGGACCACCCTGTTTCACTAGGTTTATTAGGGGATGAGTAATTTGTTTTTTTGTTTTTTAATTTGGAAAAATATCCTCTCTTGTTTTCCCTACACTAATTCTTCTGAAGACCTATGACTGTAAGAGTATGACTTTGTCTTTGTGTTCATAGAAGGCTGGATCCCTTTAAAACATGCATGATTGGGGATCCATGAGTGACCCTTGGTTGAGTGTTAATTAAATTTTATTTCTGGTATGAAATAATCCATGCTGAAAAATGATATCTTAAGAAAGATTACAATAGATGAGAAGACTAGTGAGGCCCAGCCAGGATTTATTCTAAAAGAATATACCAATAGCAACATTATCCATGGTGTTACAGAGATTCTGCCTGCTAATGCTGAAATGAAAGATGCAATCCCTCCTTCCTTTCTTCATTAAAGATCAACTTGTCTATACACAGGACCAAAAATGCATCAATCACTGGTGCTGTACAACCATCCCGGATTGGCAGGTTTATTACTGATCCAGGCAGATGAAAAGAGAATTTTGGAGACTTTGGTATTTCTAACATGCCTTTAACGCTGAGTCAAGGGGCCAGACTCACAGGCAGACCAGCAGGCAGGGAGGCAGCAACTGAGCCTTCCAGTCCCCGCCATCTCCAAGTTCCCTCTCTGGCATCTCTCTGGCAGTCTCGTGGTCTCTCTGTCTCTCTGTGTCTGTCTCTGTCTCTCTCTTTCTCTCTCTCTCTCTCTCTTTCTCTCTCTCTCTCTCTCTCTCTCTCTCTCTCTGACTATTGTCACAATGATCTTCACCTGGTGTGGAATCCACAGCCCTCCTGTTCTCCAGGTATTGTCTTAGTGTCCAGAGTTCCTGCTGCTCAAGCTAAAATGTAGAGTCAGGCAGGGGCCTCTCACCAGGCAAAAGTCCTGGAATGAGGAACAGACTGGAAAACCAGTATCTGCTGAAAACATCAGGCAGACATTATGGCCAGATTAGCAAGATCAGCTAGAATACCTTACTTGTAAAGATTAGCAGAAAGTTAGGTAATATGGGGGTACTTAGAGATACTTAGAGACAGTGTGTTTTGATTGGTGAGAACTATGGAACACCCCCACCCCAAGCAATAGCCCCTGGTCACTCCATCCTAGCTTGCACCAGGTGATAATGCATTCCTCATAACATACCCACACATGTGCATTCTTTCAAGTACTTTCCCATCATCTCTGAACCAGGTTCTAAATAAACATGAGATTGCCCATAGATTGAGGCTGCACTTTTTTTAGGTGTAAGCCCCTCTAGGCCTCTCTCACCTGAACTTTTAGTATTCTTTCTTTCATTGCATGCCTCTTCCAATACTGCCACCCTATGAGGAGACAACCTGGGTTTCTGTGCTTATAGGATACAGCCCTGTGCTCTCTGGCTTCTCATCCCGAGTGCCTGCTGCAATCACAGGTGCAGGTGTCCCCTGCTCAGGACTCTCAGCCTAGGTGTCAGCACCTATAGAAATGTTTGCTCACACTTCCAAGTTCTTTTGCACCAACGTGATATCATACTTAGGCAATGAAACCTGGGAGGAAAGCAAGGCCACAGTGGTAGCCATTGAGGATAGCGGCAAGAGACAATAAAGAGCCTGACTAACTCCATTTTCCCTACTGGCTTTTCAGAAGCTTCTGGAGGGGCTCAGTGTAGTCTGGGTGCAGTGAGAGGACCAAGAAATGAAGTGCGCCTCAGACCGATTTCAAATCATAGGTGGGAACCGACCAGGAGATAGAGGTGAATAAATCATTTCAGACATAGACTTGAACAAGGATATTTAGAAATGATTACTTTTTTTTTCAGTAACGAAGTATTAAATTAGAAGGGGAATGTCTAGAAAATGACTAGAATGTGAGTTAGGGAGTCTATCTTGAAGAACATAAACAACATTATATAACTAAGCATTTATATTCATTATAAACATACAAAGAGGCCTTTTTAGCAAGGATGCAATTTGATGTATTATTATAATATCTCTTTCCTGATAGCTTGGAACACCAACACAAGGTTGCAGAAAATTTTGAGAGAAAGCTCTGACATTACCATGGAAAGTCAAAAGTAAGAATTGAGTCACTGGGAGAAAGAATGAAGAAAGGGCTTAGGTTAATTTTTTTTAAAGATGAAGGCCATAGTTTAGAGATTTAGCCTTTCAGTTGTGAATTTGGCCAGCGGCAAGCAGAAATATACCCAACTGTTGTTAAAATTTACCCTATTGAGGACCTCCCTGGTGGCGCAGCGGTTAAGAGCTGCACTGTGGTGCTGTCGACAGCGGCGACGCGAGTTCGATGCCCAGCCAGGGAGATTCCCACATGGCAGGCAGATTTCTCCTGCCCCGCCCGCTGCTCTCCTCAACAGTGTGTTTCTGACTATCTACCTGTGCTGCTCCCCACTCTGTCTCTGGTGAACCCTCTCGCCGCCCCATGCCTCTGGCTTGGCGCCCAGCTTGTATGCATAAATAAATAAATCTTTAAAAAAATTTACACTATTGAGAAATGGGATTTCTTGTCACTTAAAATCATAGCAAAAGTTTTATAAGGATGCTTCTCTCTGTGGAGCTCAGCTGAGAGAGTGAATCTGGTGTAGACTGCCATCACATCATGGAGGTCTCTATATAATGAGCATCTAATTTGGCACGAGAGGCGTGCCACAGTACTACATTTTGGATGACAAAATTTAGAATCAAATATGTGTATGTCCATCTCCGAAGCCATCTGTACACTTGGGGTGATTTTCACAAAATTTGTCATCCATGTAACTGTAATTACAATTATATCAGTTGTTGTTATTGTCTCTGCCCTTTAATTGAGGAGACAGAAGTATAGGAAGTTTATTTGTCTGACTCATATTTATAAAGTTTGAATGTGCAATATAGAAAGTCATACCCAAATATCCAGGGATGTCTCTTTTACTTGATCCCCTCAAGACATTTGGAACATTATTTCCTACTCTTTTATACAAGACTTTCCATCTGCTCAAAATGCCTTTTCTTCTGTGTTAACAAACTGAATCCTCAAGATTTGGGGTATTTAATAATGAAACCATACTTTTTATGAATCAGTAGTGTGCTAGGCATTGTGCTATATGTTGGAAAAATTCCAGCAAGAAATTAATTTGCTGCGACTAATTTAAAGTTTTTTTTTTTAAGTTTTATTTTTTATTTATACATACAAGCTGGGGTACCGACCAGAGGCTTTGGGGCAGTGAGAGGGTTCACCAGAGAAGGAGCGGGTAGCAGAAACAGGCAGATCAGAAATACACTGCTGAGGGGAGCAGCGGGCAAGGAAGGAGAGGTCTGCCGTGCCATGTGGGATTTTCCCTGGCCGGGCGTCGAACTCGCGTCACCACTGCCGACAGCTCCACGGCACAGCGCTTAACCACTGCGCCACCGGGGAGGCCCTGCTGTGACTAATTTAACACTGAATTTTCTTTCAGTTTGGTCACTTTGCACAGATTCTAAGAAGTCTTTTCACATGCCTCCAAGAAAAAGTAATGCCTATCTTCCCCTCACTATTTTAGATGGCTGTGGCTCTGTTACAAAGTTTTTCAAAACCACTCTTTGATTATATGTATTTATAAACCTGTGATATGTGCTAAAATTTGAATGAATATTTGCACAATTTGGGAAGTGTGGTAAAATGTCCACAGATACATTGTGGCAGGAAAGGAGAGATCTCCTTAACCAGAAAGAATCTTCCATGGCTGATCAGCCAGTATTATTTAATGAGTCAGCAAAGGTAGATGGCATTTGGGAAAGCATGTGTTAAACTTTTGGTCCACTAATTCTTTTTTCTTTTCTCTCCTCACTTTTCTAGGCAAGATTTTCATGAAAACAGCTTGGAAGCTCAGATTCTTTCCCAGGTTGTCATCCTGTTGCTATGATAATTACTGTGCTAATCACCAACACCTTGCAGATTAGTGGAGATTAGCAATGGGTTTGAGGAATGAGAAGGCAGACAGGTTCAAAGGCAGCATTTGCAAGAGCTCCCTCAGGACTTCTGCAGACCAGGCTGCTGGAGAAGGAATAAACACAGTATTTTCAGGAGGATTCTTGGGAGGCCACATGTTTTGTGAGTTAGTTGAGTCCTGCCAAGATGAACCCTGAGCTCTGTAAGAGAAAACATGGGACATATATTAACCATAAAATACTGAAGAAAAAAAATAGATAAGAAAAATGGCTTCAATTCTCAATTAGTTTGGGGTTCCCAAGTGTAGGGTCTCAGCTATAAGCTTGCCTGGTTCTTGATGGTGGCAGAAGAGACAGCAGCTCACAAAGACCATATGTGGGGAGCAGGAACAAGTCTGCATCACAGCAACAGGAGATACACAGGTAGCTCTGGTGAGAGCAGCCCCATGTTAGCCCCGGTGGGTGTAAGCATCTCAGGGCCCCTTGGGAAGCATTGGGCTTTCTTGGCCCCTTTGGCTCCCATGGCCCCTTGGCTCTGGCAGAGGCAACAACAGTGGCAGCAGCAGCAGCAGTAGCATTAGTGGCAGCATCCAGCAGGGGCGGCCCCATTGGGTTCTGACTGCAGTAGTGACCCTGGCTCAGTGCATGGCCAGTGAGAGACACCCTCCCCCCCATCCCAGGAGCCCTATTAGCTTTTATATGATTTATAGACAAAGCAGGCACAGCGCCAAGTTTAGGCCTAGTTTACAGAAGTATGTTTCACATATGTGAACTATACATCAAGATTACACTATTTGCTGTTTACGACACATGTGGACTACATCTCAAGGCAACGTTTGATCTACTAGGCCACAGCAAAAAGCAGTCTGGAAAACTATGTTTTCCCATGGGCCCTACAACAAGTGTCACAGGGTGGTCCCCAGGGAAATGGGAGATTCCAGCTTCCCTGACCTACCAGGAGTGGAGCTGAGCAGGGAGAAGAAGCTAGTGAGGAGACTGGAGAAGGAAGGAGATGAGAAGGAGACCTGGAGGAGGCTCATGGAACAGAGACATGTGAAGAAGCTGCACTTGCTTCTTGGCCTTGGAATGGTTGAAACAGATGTGGGTGAGAGACCTGTGGGGAGGCTAACGATGGCAGCTTTTATCTTGGTTTTGATTCTGTTCCTTCTGTCCCAGATGTGCTGGACCCCTTCTACCTCTTTTATATGGGTCCTCACCAGGATGTGCCTTAGATTTGTGGCAAGATTTCAGGCCTCATTGGCCCTCTTTGGGCCAACCCTGTTTGGCTGGGCATTTACTGGTGAGGGGTCAGGTAACTTCTGGTGCTTGATTTGGAAACTACATTATGGGTCTTTGTTGCACACCAATTGTATTAAAGTTCCTTTCCTCTAAAGGTCTTAAGCACTACATTATGTGTTGCCTTGATGAAGCAGATGGCAGAACCTATTTAGAGTGGGCATATTTGGGGTGGGCATATCTGGGGTGCCCCTCACCTTGCCTGTAACACAAGTATAAATAAAATAATTGTGATTTTGTTATCTCCATATTTTTAGTCTTCAATATGCCAGAAATATTTGGGAGTCTTCAATCATAGGATAAGCTATCTAGAAGCATGAAGACTTTTTGAGCATGGATTTCCTGTCTCTCTCTTTCCTCAGCTTCCAAACCACCATATCACAGGATGGGTCTTCTGCCGAGAACTCTTGAAGATTCTGACCCAGAAACAGAATTTATGGCATAAAATGTAAATTATCTTTCTTTGCAGATATATTTGGTCACAAATACGATGGTAAGGTGATTTAAATATATTTCCTCGCATTATATACCCAAATCAGTGGTATAGAGATACTGTTTTCTTCATGCACATGTGATGATGAAAACTCAAAGAACGTAGGTGGCATACTCAAGTTTAGTGGAACTCAAGTTTAGTGTAATTTGAATCAAATCATTTGACACTCATCGTGTATTACCTTAATAGGGAAAAGGAGGTCTCTGAGCAGTTTAGAGGCAATGCAAGAGCTCCTTAATAACTAGTTCTCTTCGGTTGGTAAGCAGGAGTACAATGAAAAGCAGTAATTTTTGCAACTACTAAAATCATATTAAAGTGGATATAAGATTAAGTTGAAGATTGGACAATATATCTAGGAAATTACAATTCTACTCTAGACAAAAAAAAAAAAAATCTTACCTGGTTCATGCTTAAAAGAAATATTTGTACAGAAAACAATAAACTACTAAGAAGTAGTATAAAGCCCTAGTGAACAAGGTAGGCCTCACAAAACTTGGATTCCCTGGTTAGAATAAAGAGGCAGAACAAAATAGAAACAATTTCTCCTCAAAGTCTAGATTAATGAGAGCTAGTAATTCGTCCAGAATTCTCTGGGGTAAAGACCAAGCTCTTGACACAATTTACTTTGTCAGACTGAGGGAGGGAAATAGTCCTTCTGACCACTACAGTCCCGAGTCACTCTCAATAGATTGAAAGGGCAGTATCCAGGGATGACATTTCAATCATGAGGTCTTTAGATGTGGGTTATATCTCCAGGCCCTGAAACTGGGGATTTTATTTTATTTTTTTAAAGATTTTTTTTTTTATTTACTTATGTGTACAAGCCAGGGTACAGACCAGAAGTGTGGGACAGTGAGAGGGTTCACCAGAGACAGAGTGGGGAGTAGAACAGGTAGATCGATGGAAACACACTGCTGAGGGGAGCAGCGGGTGAGGCAGGAGAGGTCTGCTGCACCATGTGGGAATCTCCCTGGCCGGGCATCGAACTCACGTTGCTGCCGACAGCTCCACAGTGCAGCGCCTAACCGCTGCACCACTAAGGAGGCTCAAAACTGGGGATTTTAAAAGTGTTCCTGGTCTCTGATGCATAGACTTTATAATTCCTTCAGGATTCAATGAAACTTAAGGTAGGTAATGGTAACTGTGGTGGTGTTTCCCTGAACTCATATTTTTCATAAGGATATATCAGATGATCTCTGAAGAACTGCATGCACTTAATCATAAAAATAATAAATGGAAAATACAGAAGAGTATCTCAACTTTTCTCAAGGTGGAATGAAGATTTTTCTTAATATCTTTTCCACTGATTGCCATCAAAAGACCTGGAAACTATAAAAGAGCTATCTGATGGTAGTGTGTTTCCTTTGTGTGGAGGGTTGTGTCTGTGTGTGTGTGTGTGAGAGAGAGAGAGGTAACTGTCTGTGGGAGTGTGTGTCATGTATTGTGCGAATGCATGTATGTGGAATGTTTGCATGTGTATATGCACTTGCATGCATGTATGTATGTATGCATACTCACATGTACAGTGTGTGTCTTAAGTTCTTACTAATATACTCATGTGTCTGTGTGGTATGTTTGTGTTTTTTGGGATGTCTATTATGTGTTTATGCCTTTGGGGTGTGTTTTTATGTGTGGGGTGTGTTTATATGGCATGTGTTTGCATTTATATGTGTGTGTACATATATTTGTGTGCATATTGTACACATATGTGAACGGGTATTTATTTTGTGTTATGTGTATGATGTGTGTGTTGTGCCATGTGTATATTATTTGTGTGTGTGTGTGTGTGTGTGTGTGTGGTATATATGTGTATAGTTGGTGTGTGTTGTGGGTATGTGTGTTTTTCCTCATGCATCTCTGGAACTAGATTAAGGACTGTTTGAATCCTTAACTGTTCACTAAGGAGGAAAAGGAAAACCCTCTTTTTCTGTTTAAGAGTTTGATTACCTAGGGGAAACAGAAAGAGAGAAAGAGAGAAAGAGAGAGATTCCTGTTTTGTTTAATTTTCTCCCAACTAATCTCCCAAGTAGGTTTTAATCTACAAAGTACTTTTCTGTGGAAGAACGAGTATCAGTTCAAATTAAGCCATCTAAAACTTCAAAAGAAAATCCTCTTTCTGACCATAATGCCTGGGGAAATATTATGTATTTCTGAGCAGTATAGGGAGCGTCCCAGAAATGTTTCACTTATCTTAGTCTCCTGCTTCTCCTAAGAGGAAGGTCCAGTTTCAGAAAGGAAGTGATAGCACAGGGTTCTGAGGGTGGACAGATTCACAGTTTTGGCAATGCACAGCCAAGGGACACTTGGGGGAACCATAATTAGGGGTACATTCTCTTAAAGGGATTCTGCCATCTACAACACAAAGGCAAAGGAAACAGACTTTCAATGTGAAAGATCTTTAAAGTAATTAGTGTTTAAGGAGAGGAATTAGAAGAAATGATATTCCAACAGTTTCCCAATAATATCACCAAAATTTCCCATTCCCTCCTGGGAAAATGGCCAGAAAACAAGATTGGCAACCAAATGGGGATGCTGATGGCCAAAGCCATGCAACATGGCTAAGATACTTTCTGTAAGGGAACAGTAAGAAGGGATTTAGGTGGTGAAGAGACTTTCACGAAAGGACACATCAAGGATATCACATCAATATAATATCTGTCATTGTCAGCCTTCCCATGTGTCTCCTACCCAAATGTCACTTCCAAGTATCTACATATTGCTCTCCCATGTACCTCCTACCAAGTCCCACCCAAAGCACCTGGGAACAATTCAGAGCCAGAATACCAAGAGCCCCAGAGCCCACCTGCCTGCTATATCATATACCTTCACCTGGTATCTCAGCTCTGACCCTCATTTCCAGTAGTTTCTGCTCAGAAAATATTACTATGCAACAAATTTTTTAAAAGGCATGTTACTGAAATAAAATTAGTCATTTACTATCAATTTGTATGTGCTCAACACGAATATGACAGCCAAATTCTAATTTTGGCTCCAGTTTTCTTATAACCTGCAGTAAATGGATGTTCACATCAGGAAATGCATGCCAGTAGTAATAGGCCTACAGTTACTACTTGTAAAAAAATCAAGTCATAGACTACTTCTTAGATTTCTTCGCTTGTCTCTTGTTCAGCTGTTCAGGAGCATCTGTGGGGAGTGTCCAGCAGTAGTCAGCCAGCATTTTAGTGGACCATTTTCCCTGGTATCTTTGTTCCATTGATGTGATATCTTGATGAAAACGTTCACCATGTTCATCACTAACCATACCACAGTTTTCAGGGAAAAAATCCAGATACAAATGAAAGACGTGGATCTTTAGAGATATATTGCAGTCAAGTTTCTGATACTGCATCAGCATGTCTTCTACTAGTTCCTTGTAGTTTTCTTTTTTTTTTTTTTTTTTTTTTTTTTTAAGATTTATTTTTTTATTTATACATACAAGCTGGGGTACAGGCCAGAGGCGTGGGGTGGTGAGAGGGTTCACCAGAGACAGAGTGGGGAGCAGAACAGGCAGATCAGAGATACACTGCTGAGGGGAGCAGCGGGCAAGGCAGGAGAGGTCTGCCGTGCCATGTGGGATTCTCCCCGGCCGGGCGTCGAACTCGCGTCGCCGCTGCCGACAGCTCCACAGCGCAGCGCTTAGCTGCTGCGCCACCGGGGAGGCCCTCCTTGTAGTTTTCTGTCCTAACATCCCCAAGAAAGTTTGTAGACACGAGGGGAAAAGCATTCCATGCTTATTCCGCATCACCCTGCAGCAAGTTGTTGAGCCGGTCATCTTTGAAGAGCTCTCGAATCTGAGGACCCACAAAAACTCCCTCTTTAATCTTTGCTTCACTGGGTCGAGCAAATTTTTCATGCAGGTATCAGAAAGCTGGTGACGTCCGGTCCATGGCTTACACAAAGTTCTTCATTAAACCTAGTTTGAAGTGAAGGGGTGGTAGCAGGATTTTGTGAGCCTTGACCACAGCTAGGTGCTGGATATTCTTCTCTCCAACTGCTACATTTTGTCTGCAATTCCATTCCTTCCACAAGTAGTGCAATTCACTTGCCCGGCTATCCCACTCACATAAGAAACGCATGTATTTTGTATAACCCTGCTGCAGTCCCATTAAAAAAGGCAACTAGCTTCAAATCACCACAGACGTGCCAGCTGTACTTGTTATACTCAATGGAATTCAGTAGCTACTTTAAGTTATTGTATGTCTCATTCATGTGGAGAGCATGCACTACTGGAATAGATGGAAGATGGTTTCCATTGTGCAAAAGCACAACATTAAGACTCAGTTTCAAAGAGTCAAGAAATAGTCTCCATTCTTGTGGGTCATGAGTGATTTCTATCGCATTTGAGGCCCTCGGTATCAGAACAGAATACCAGAGTACTTTCCTTTCTGAAGAAAGACTCCAACTGCTGGTGGTGCTTTCGACATAAAGTAATTGTGTCATCTTCTTCTAGAAGATTCCATTGTTGGAGCCTTGATCCTAGTAATTCTGCCTTGTTCTTGTATAAGTCCAAATCATGAACCAGGTCACTGATTTCTTCCTGTGTTAGTCTGTGTGGGGTTGATGATGCACCACACTGCATGCTGGATCATCTGCATCTGATGGATCCAGCATGCTGGATCAAATCTGGATCACTGCATGCTGATGGAACAGGAGAAGAACAGGTCGACTCACCCTTGTCCTCATCAGATGAATCAAGAGAATATTCTGCTGGAGGTTCTGGAATAGGAAGTCCCTCACCATGTGGAAAGGATCTCAATGCAGACGGAATGTTTGGGTGGACCATTCTCGACTTTTTTTATTTCATTATTCTGCTTGAAAGAAGAGGAAACAAGAAGAAGTGACAGTGTTTTCTATGGTTGCTTGGTTCTCTCCACATCATGGGGACATGCACACACACACATCATACATTTGACACTCATGTAGTGTCACATTCACATCACATCCTGTGATGTCTACCTCGATAAGTATTTGTAAAAACTTGATTTAAGTAACTATCTATCTAAAATCCAGTGAAGTATATGTTACTTTCTCAGTCCCTTCTTTTCATCTTATCTCAGGTATTTTTCACAAATAATTCAAGAATATTAATGATTTTCATATCAGGCTTATGAAGGAGAGTAAATGAATATAGTGTTACCTGATCTAACAGAAATTTAACTACATTTTTTTTAAATAAAAGTCAATTAATTGTATTTATAGTCTATTTACTCATTGTTAGCTGCCAATTCCTTCCAATTAAACAATTAGTTGGTTACTAACCTCAGAGTACTTCCCAATATACCTATAATTATACAACCAGCCTTGTATAATTATATTTTAAAGTGATTTACTCACTTGATCTACCCAAACAACATTAATTTTAAAACTGATTTAATATAGTCTGGGCCTGATTTTGTGAACTGCATTTCAAAGAATAAATCATCTTTTAATGATTTAATTAATTAAACTGAAACAAAAATGTAGTCAGTGATCTTTCAGTCACCCAAATTTGGGTTCATCAGGTTAAGTACTTGTAATCATTGACATTATATATGTCAATCAAATCAGTTTCACACATGTTGTAATAATGTTTATCATCTTTGTAACAATTATTATATCAAATGTCACTGTAGCAAGATAGTCAAGCACTGATAACCATTTAGATACCATGAATGGGGCCTCCCTGGTGGCACAGAGGTTAAGCACTGCACTGTGGAGCTGTCGGCAGCTGTGACATGAGTTCGATGCCCGGCTGGGGAGATTCCCACATGGTGCTGCAGACCTCTCCTGCCTCACCTGCTTCTCCCCTCAGCAGTGTATTTCGGTCTATCTGTCTCTTCTGCTCCCCACTCTGACTCTGGTGAACCCTCTCACTGCTCCACATGTCTGGCCTGTACCTCAGCTTGTATGCATAAATAAATAAATACATAAATAAATAAATAAATATTTAAAAAAAAGACTCTCTTTAAAAAAAATAGATACCACAAATGAAGGCTAATTAGTTATATAGAGTATTTATTGAGAATAAATAAAAAGTTTTGAAAACTCTGGGGAGACTGTTGGAATAACATGAACTAAATAATAATAGCTTAATTTTAAATAATTGTCTGTGATTCACGGTGCCTCAATTATGCCAATAAGAACTACACATGCAATTTGCAGCAACATGGATGGAATTAGAGGGGATCATACTCAGTGAAATAAGCCAGAAAGAAAGAGAAAAATATCGAATGGTTTCACTTATAACAGGACTATAAGGAAACCAAATAGGAGAGAGACAATCAGCAGGGGGGGTGGGGTGTGGGGGAGGGAAGGAAAAGGGCACAAAATGGAGTAGAAAAGAACACAAGGGACCATGGGGATGGATCACGGGTGAATTGGTGGTGGGCTACCCAAAGGGAATACAAAATGTAAAAGACATAAATAACAATAAAAATATATATTAAAAAAATTAAATTAAAAAAAAAAGAACTACTTGATCTTGGCCCAATCACTAAATGTTCCCAAGTTTCAGTTGTACTATTTATAATGTGGATATAGAATAATAACTACCCAGCACAGTTTCTGACATAAAAAAATATAATAAATTTTAGTAATTTTATTAGAGTTATTATTAATGTTATTGTTAACATTACCTAGAGTATCCCTTTACTAAAAAGAAAGATGACAGTAGAGCAGACAAGCAGAGGGGAAGAGACCAAATGATCCTGGATATTATTAAAATTAAGCATCATTTCATGAGACCAAGTTCAGGCAAGACTTGGCATTTTACCAGCATTCCCCCAACCAAGCCAGAAGGCAAATGACTAACCAAAAACATGTCTTGACAAAGCAATCATAAGTTAAGGGATAGTAAAAAATTAAAACTGACGTTAGCCCCAAATTAGGAGTCAGGTTAAATGTTAGGTTAATTTGTTAGAAGTAAGTGGAACAGCAACAACCAAAAAAGGAATCTGGAAATAAATCCACATAAACAAAAGTCCTATGTTATATATATATATATATATATATATATATATATATATATATATATATATATATATATATATATATATATA
>PVIJ01010193.1:0-26252 GCA_004024925.1 Scalopus aquaticus | reverse complement strand
CCTTACCAGTGTATTTCAGTAAATCCACCTGTTCTGCTCCCCACTCTGTCTCTGGTGAATCCTCTCACCTCTGCACCACTGGCCTACACCCCAGTTCTTCTATGCAAAAATAAATAAAGAAATAAAAGATCTCTACTTAGCAATATTAAAAAAGTTACTAATTGGTAATGTTTCTTATGGGTAGCTTGTACAACTCAGCACAACCATGTCCAGCTACTTTTCCAGCCTTTTAGCAGAGAAGAGTTTGCCAGGAAGAGAAGGAATGATGTAGAATTCTAAAAAAGATCCTCAGTTGAAAAGAGTCTCAGGAAGAGAGGATGGATTGGAGTTGTGACCCAGGACTGGGTTTCAGAACTTGATCTTGAGTATGTGGTTGTGGTTCAAGAGTGGTGGGACAATTTTCCAGTTGCCAGGACTAGACCTGTTCTCACACTGCAGGGGGATACTGCAGAACAGAAAAGTACAAGTGGGACTGAGGAGCACAGCACCTTCTGTTGTAGTTACCTTAAGCTCCCAGCCATAGAGACTATGGGGTCACATAGACTGATTTTAAGAATCAACAGAAAAATAAATGAATGACTTGCAACTGGGTCAGCACTCTATGTCTTGTGAATCAAATAAATCTGACAATTTACATTTAGAGGTAAAGTTGACTTTATTGGTTCAAAAATTCTCCATTTACCTTTACCAATTTATTCTTTATTTCTTTACTTTACTTTCAAATTCATCCTTGGGATAATTTTACCTTTTCCTGACAGCATGGGTTTGTATTTAAATATATCCACTTAAGATAAAATAATTTCTTTTAATTATTTTAAATCTTCCAATCTAGAGATTTAGTGTAAGCATCTATTGTGATTTTTCTGTTTAATATCAATAAAATGACTTTTCCATTGATCTTACACTGAAAATAAACTCAGATTAATTCTGTAGGTCTTCCCAGACTTATAGCTGGAAGGGTAAATGGGGACTGGAACTAATTTATTTGAGTTTACGCTGATTGAAACCAAATGTCCTACAAGTCTTTCCTGAAAATCAGCTTCTATGACAGGAAAATACCCACCAAGCATATTGGAGATTTATGAAATTATTTCCATTTTAGTGTTTTTTATGTCAGGAACATATATTAAAGTTGAGAAAACATGCCACCCGTTTTTTTAACATTTGAGGATCATAATCTAGTCCATTTTTTAAGACTTCATGTCAGATTGTGATCAAGAATTCAATACATGGGGCCTCCCTGGTGGCGCAGTGGTTGAGCGCTGCGCTGTGGAGCTGTCGGCAGCGCGCAATGCGAGTTCGACGCCCAGCTGGAGAGAATCCCACATGGTGCGGCAGACCTCTCCTGCCTCGCCGCTGCTCCCCTCAGCAGTGTATTTCTGATCTGCCTGTTCTGCTCCCCACTCTGTCTCTGGTGAATCCTCTCACCAACCCACGCCTCTGGCCTGTACCCCAGCTTGTATGTATAAATAAATAAATTAAAAAAAAAAGAATTCAATAAATGTATGAAATTGTTCAGTAGATTCACAATGGATTAGAAAACCTTCAATACTGCATTTATGGAAGTGGTACTATTAGAGTTTATTGACTTATCTAGTGTTAATATGAATATAATGAAGGTGAAAATGGGAAGTTTCAAATGGCAATATATACTCTCCCGGTGTGAAGATATCATGTAAGATATAGTTTAAGTCAATAAGAAGAGATACAGTTCAAAGATATAGTTTAAAGAAAAGATATAGTTTATGTCAGTAAAAAAAAAGATATAATTTAAGTCATATAAGTATTTGTGGATAGTGGTTGCATATTTGTAAAGTCAGACTCAAAGAGCAGAGTCTTCATTTTAAAGCAAAGTGCTTAATATATTTGTAAACATTATATAAGGAACTGGGGTAAAAAGGATGAGGAAGACAAAGTTTGTAACTGAAAATAGGTCATGGTACACTGAAGGAAAAAAACTCACAAGAGCTCATTTCATTCACTCTAATTAGAGTAATGACAGAGGAGCTAGAGTGTGACACACAGACCATTTAGCACATATCATGGAGTGGAGAATGGGAAAGTTTGTGCCCTTATCTTGAAAGATAAGTCTCAGATACAACATGAAGAATGAAAATGGCTGTTTTGTTAAGAAAATATTTTATTTTATCTGGAAATTCTTACCATTTGATATCAATGGTCAATAAAGTATAAACAAAAAATCATAAGAAATATGAAAAGAAGGCAGAAATCATATTTTGGAGCAGCTAGAAACATTAGTATGGGGCTATGGAACTCACCATCTAGTAGACTCATCATCTGGCAAATGTGTTGATTTTGTTAAGAAATAGGTCTGAGAGGAAAATCTACAGGAGGAAGTAGGAAGTGAATTCTTTTTTTTTTTTAATTTATTTATTTGTGCATATGAGCTGGGGTATAGGCCAGAGGCGTATGGTGGTGAGAGGATTCACCAATCACAGAGTGGAGAGCAGAACAGGCAGATCAACTGAAGTACACTGCTGAGGAGAGCAGCGGGCAAGACAGGAGAGGTCTGCGCCATGGGGGAATCTCCCTGGCTGGGTATCGAACTCGTGCTGCAGTGGCTCTGGATAGTTTCATAGTGCTGTGCTTAACCCATTGCGCCACCAGAGATGTCCAGAAGTAAATTCTTTAGACAAGGTATCACGGTGTCCTACATTAGGACAGTTACGATGAGAAAGAAGGGGAGGTAGACTTAACACTTCTTGTGCCGGCTATTTTCTGTGCCACCACATGAATGGTATAAACATTCAATAAAACACACACAGCTACTGAACACTGGATATATTTTAATGAAATTTTAAATGCATAGAGATTAAAGCTTCTAGACTGAGTGCGATCAAAGAAATAGCTCCTAATAGTTCCAAATAAATCCACCGTGGCGTGAAAAACCAGAGACTAGATGAACACGTGAATACGTGAATACGTGAATACGTGAGCGGAGCAAAAAGTGTTAAGAAATCATCTCTGACTTGTTCTGTAAAATTAAAAAGAAAGAAGAGAAAAGAACTTTAAGGCAAGCTCCCAGGGCACTGCTCTGTGTAATTAAGAGGGTGACTGTACCAGCATGTCAGAGATGCGCTGCAGCTCTGGGTGATGCAGTGGAGAGTGCCTGGCTCTGCAAGCCCTGGGTCTACCACCAGGCCTAGTGTGACAGGTGCCAACCCAAACACACGTTGGGTTTAATGTGCTGGTGAAGTTTGGGTTTTGAAACCTGCACCGATGTTGGCAACAAGAGGAAGTGCAAAGGATCATAAAAATTATAAAAGTCTGTTCTGCAGATGGTTTGAGACACTCTCAACTGGGAAGACCAGAGGTTCCTGTTTTCAGATATCTGACTCATCGAAGACTCTCTTGGAATGACCTTCACTGCTGATCTCTGCTGCCTCTTCAGGTTGTTGATTGCTGCTCCTGCTTCCTCTACAAAGGACACCTGCAAGAAGTGACCATCACTGCCTGATCCTCCAGCACTGCCTCTAAGAGCTGATCACTGCTGCCAGATCATCTGGCACTGCTTTTAATAGCTGACCACTGGGCCTCCCTGGTGGCGTGGGGATTAAAGTCTCAGCATAATCAAACTATCTCCAGCCACTTCTGTATGAGTGCGATCCTGCCAGGGAGCTACCCACATGGCATAGCAGACCTCTCCTGTCTTGCCTGCTGCTCCCCTTAGTAGTATATTTCAGTATGTACTCCTGCTTTGCTCCCCATTCTGTCTCTGGTGAATCGTCTTAACCCCTGCACCTCAGACCTACACCCCATAAATAAATAAAATAAATATTTTAAAAAGAAAAAGAGCTGACCACCACTGCCTGACCCTCAGATACCACCTCCTGATAGCTGTTGCCTGATCCTCCAGCACCGCTCCCTCATTGGTGGCACAGGTCTGTGACTGCAGCACCTCTAAGCGCTATCTGCAGCTGCCTAATCATAGGTGTGTGGTCAGCACCATTGGCCTGCACCACATCAAGATCTGTCTGCTGTTGCTGCTGCCTCCTATGCTGCCCGGCCTGGTGCCCAGCTCGTTCGCTGTTACTGGCTGCTGTGGTGCTGCCTCAGCCGTGCCACCTGAGATTACTGTAGTCATGACTGCGAGTTGGGTCTTGGCCCAACACTTCTTCATGTGCCACCAGGTCTAGGCTCATAGCACCATCTTTCATGAGAAGCTTTTGGTTTGAACTACTGGACACTGTAGACACTACATGGGGTATGACAGATCACCATTTGTGACCTTAGAAACACTTTCTTTTTTTTTTTTAACCTGAACAAATTTTCCTCTTGTAAGTAAGCCCTATTGTTTTTCTCTGTGAGCTGTGTTTTGCAATTTTAAGTGCATGGTGTGGACCCACAAACCATGACATTTCCCATATTTGCATGGTTTCAAGTATGGAAAAGGTCATCAGACTTAGCAAGATATTGACTCCCAAATCTCGGAACATGCATGACACATGCATAATAAATCTTGTGGGGTTGCAACTTACATGAAAACTGTGTGTAGGATGCAGGAAATCAGGAAAATAGTTGAGTAGGATGTAAAATCCATGCACATTAATTGGATCTATTATTATTTTAAATGTTCAAAAGTAAATGACAATTTATTTTCCTATATCAACATGTTTCAGATCAAATTATTAAATGTGGAGATATTTTAGAGATATATTAATATGCATAGTATGATAAATAATCTTTATAAAACCATTAAAATTAGCATATCAAGTTCAGATTGACTAGCTGTTTTTATCCTCAAAATAATATTCTGGATTAAGTACACAGTCACCCCATTTTATGGAGCATTATACCTGGGGTCTCAGTTCCCCAGAACACCTGTCTTTGGATATTGTTCTTCAAGTTCCACAGAGTTGGCACTAAAGAAAGCAGGATTCAGCACACAAACAAAAATCATTCATTCTTGCCCGCACCCCCAATCGCCATATTATGAATCTTGACATGTTTTGTCTTTTGCAGTTCTGAGTACTTGTTGTTCATAACCCTCAATTCCAGGATCTTGAGCATCATGCCCTTCCACTTGACTAAATAGACATGTGTGAAATTAGTGGTGTAAGGTGACCAGTGTCTGAGGAGAGTCTTGGGTAGGAACTCCTCAGCCTCTCAGTAAAATGGAGGGATGGGAACTACTATTTTATTCAGTGCACATTAAGTGCTATTTAACATTAAACTACTGCTCTGAAGATTCTGAATAATAAGTAGAGTATTTGTTTCAGAAAAAAAATATGTATAATTCTATAAAACTGAGTTAAAATACTAGAAATCTGGTAAAAAGGAATCCTTGTTGCACCAAAATGTTATTTCAACTAGCAATTCATCTAATAATTATTGTTTTTAGATGTCTGCTTCTCTTCCAACTTCCCTAGGGTACAGACAAATATTCTTTCAGTAAGCTTAAATAAAGCTTTCAATTATGAACACCATGCATGGATAATTGATGACTGACAAGAGTGGAAGGAAGGCAAAGTAGTGACAAAATTGAGTGGAACCAATGATCCTTAAATCATCTCCTAATTCCTATCTCTTTTGATACTGGAAAATTCACTTTTGAGGTTTATCTCCCTTAGATAATTTATCAAAGTGTTTGCTCATTTTTCTTGCTTATTTTATTTATTCATTAAGCATTTTATAAAGAAATACCAGAAGACTATTCAGTGTATTATGTAACATAAATGGACATATCAATATAAAACCCAGGGGAATGGGCTAGTCCCATCTGGTGGAAGGGGGTCTTGAGAAACTTAACGCAGAAATAAGACTTTAGCAGGAAACCAACAGGTAAGGTAGATATGAAACAAACAAGGCACAATGAATGACATGTTTAGGACCATGTATTACTGGAAAACACAAACTGAAAATTAGCCTGCTGAACCAGACAGCAACAACCACCTTCTCCAGTGCTTTTTAATATATTTTCTCTCTTATCCCTCCCCAGCCCATCCATCTTTGCCTTCTCTTTATTCAGTGTCATGAACGTTGGTTCTTTTTGCCTGACATTACATATGCTCTGTTGCTCCTTTTCTTTCTTGTAGCTGGTTTTACACCATGGAGATGCCAGAGAATAGTGGTGTGAAGGGAAAGAAATTTCTGGTACCTGTCCCCCACTCTTTCTTTCCTAAGACAGGTTTTGGCAATGGCTTCATTCCTCTGCTGATGGTCCTTATTCTTGTCAGGTTTAGCTACCTACTTCAAAGTTATAGCTCCTGCCAGCTCTGGGAACACCCCACCTTATAGTACCCCTTCAGGTCTGGGAACAGACCCATCATTATGCCTTGTGAAGCCAGACCCAGGTTTGGCTACTTGTCACCTGCAAGCCAAACAGAGATAAGCAAAGACTAGTGTCAGGAAAAAGGTTTATTTGGATACAGGTATTCTGAGAGATAACTGGACTTCTGTCCTAATGAAACATCTTAAACTTAGATTCAAGGAGAGGGATATTTAAAAGGCTTTGAGGAATGCACTTCTGCAGAGTTCTGCAGTGTTTATTTTCTTGGAGTTATCTTTGGTTGTAAGGGCTCTCGTACTCAGAATTGCAACCTGAGGTTGTTCACTGTCTGGGACATCAAGGTCTCCATAGAGATCTGTGCATAAAAACCTCAAAAATATTTTGATTACTGCCTGCTGAAAGGAAGATAAAAGAACAACATTTGATACAGCTAATCATTTCCGTAGGAATGTTTGACAAATGGGGAACAGGAAATAAGAGAAACAAGCTAAGAGACTACTATCTGGAGCCTCTGCCTTTGGGAAAAGTGCTGGGGGTACCTACCTCCAAGTTGTCCTCACACCTTTCATTCTCAGTCCCCAGTCATGGTTGGTGCTCAGCTCAAGGTTGTAGTAAGTATCCTACCTTAGTTATTCCTGTAAGAAGCAAACCTCAGAGAGAAATGTTATTTACTTTTTTTAAAGATTTATTTATTTATACATACAAGAACTGGGGTGTAGGCCAGAGGTGTGGGGTGGTGAGAGAATTCAACAGAGACAGAGTTGTGAGCAAAACAGGCAGATCTACTGAAAAATACTGCTGAGGGGAGCAGCACGAGAGGCAGGAGAGGTCTGCCGCACTATGTAGGAAGCTCCCTGGCCGGGCATCAAATTCATGCTACAGTGGCTGCCGATAGCTTCATAATGCTGTGACTTAACCTGTTGAGCTAACAGGAAGGCCCTCAAAGAGAAATTTAGATGAGATTTTTTTTTTAACCTTTTGTACTCCTAAAGTCTGAAAATAATTTAACTATTTAGTCTTAGTTTCACTTAATTCTCTTGACCTCACTGTGATTATCATAGAGTCATTTTGTTAGACTGATTACTTTTTTCCTATCAATTCTTTAATTATAGCATTCCATCCAGGATGCTGAGTAATGCAACTTTATTCCAAGCTTAATACTATAACAGGTTTTCCTCATATAGAACTTATTTTGTGTTGGAATAATTCTCCGAAACCTGTTGATGACCATATAAATTTCTTATGAATTAAACTGGTTTTCAAAGTTGTTTCATGCAAGATGAAATAGAGTAAATAAATGTCCCATTCATCTGTGCATCAACAAATTTTTAAAACTTAGAGGCCATCCAAATATATATTATGTAGAAGTCTCATAATATCTGGTACTGATCAGTGGATTTGTGAATATTAATGCCAGAATAAATTCTACCTTTGTTTTAGAAAAACAATATCTGTGTTTTAAAAGTCATTTGTCAAAGTGCTACAAATTAGTGCCATAAGTAGATGACATATATGCTTTCTGTTCCTATTTTAGATCCCTCATTATCTTATGTTTATATGATTGTCATAACTGATAATCATGTATTGGGGCCAAAAATGTAGATTTTATTCTTCCTCGCAGAAATATAGAGCAATGTTGCTCCCCAGCTTCTATGACTTAAGTAGCTGTCCACTGACTACAGCAGGAAGTGAAAGGCCATTAGCCTTACTGACAAGGTACTCTGAGATCTGCCATCTGCATCTCTCTCAAATATTTTCACCTAATGTTCTTCCCCTAAAAACCACTCATTTCACTCATATTTCCATGTACCTCTTCTGAGCTTTAGTTGTAACTTTATCACACATACATCACATCATATGTCATATTACATGTGATTTTTTTCTCCATGTGCTTTGATTCTGTCCAGTGATGTAAGCTCTTCGAGAAGGGAAAGCAAGCATTTTCTTCCTTGTATTTTTGTTGTTTTGCACAATGTCTGGCACTCAGGAAGTGACATTAGGTCTGTTTAATGCAGGATTGTAAGAGGCACAAATTGGTCCATGATTCAGCTTTAGTTATACATAGAAGAATCATTATTTTTCTGACTCTTTCATCCCCCATTGGCATAACCAAAGTCAATAACCAATGTTCTTATACATATAAAATCTACTTAAACATTTTCATAGACAATGTTCCTTGCTAGGATCTTATTATTTGATGGCAAATGATGTTTGACTAAACTTCAAACAACTATACCAAGCCAGTAATGGATAATATGAATTGATTAATTCAAATGAAGATTAATTTCACATTTCTTTCTGTGAAGAAGCTCTTATGTTTCTTCACACTAGGGTAATTTTCTCATATATTCAATAATAAGTTAAAGTGTGAAAAAATTAACTGATTTTTTTCCTGACTTTAAACAAAAAGGTAGCAAAAGCCCAGTCAGTTTATTCAACTGTAACTTAATCCACTAGTTCTGCTGAGATTCAATTATATAATGACTTAATTGAAAGCAAATTAAACAAGTATATATCTAAATGAAAGTTTACATTACTCTAGGATCAGATACTTCAATTCTGACATGATGACTTTAAAAGTGCTGATATTTAATCTTCAGAACGATCAATAAGAATTTCACAAGCATTTGGGCAACATCTTCAATTGATCTTGCACAAAATTAAATCAGGATTTTATGCCAGATGGCCAAGATGAAGAAAAAATAAATTAAAAGGTCAATTTGAAGTGTGTGTGTGTGTGTGTGTTTATGTGTGTGTGTGTGTGTGTGTGAGTATGCGCACGTGTGGGCATTCCAGGGTAGTAGCAAGAATGGATTAAATCACCATCTTACTGCTAGTAATAAAGAGTATGGAAAAGAAATGAGTATATACACTTAATCATCTAACAGTTAGTCAGGCATTTAAATAGAAAACTTGGTCTATACTCACACTTACACATCCACAGCCTTCTGAAATCCATAGGTATTGTATAGCCCATGCCACAAAGGACTTGAGGAACATTACAGAGTGAAATACACATAAATCAGGACAATTAAAATTTAGAGGCAAATAAAAGGCCAATTAAGAAGAAAATAAAGGGAAATGAAATTGTTTCCCTAAGTGATTTACTTATATCCTCTATGCTTTACCTTTTGCCCTGTGGCTTTCAGTACAAGCAAAAATAAAATACCCGCTAAGTGACATAATTCTAATATTTTGTGCCTCCTTATGGAACATTTCTTGGTTGAGTGAAGAGTCAATGATACTGAGTCCATTAGAGACTTCGGGGAATATTCTCTAAGTTTAGGGGCATTGCCCATTAGATAAAATTTCTGGCGTGAAGAAGATAATGAGGCATTTTCTTATAATATATCTATGCAAGTTAAGGGGATCACATTAAACTGTACAATAGTGAAACTAAATTCTGAATGATAACTATTTTATTCTAAGTATGTTTGCTTCTGAAAAATTCAAATTTGAACAGGTATAACTTATACTCTTAGCCATATCAATTCTTGAATGTCAATGATATGGTAACTCTGCCTCCCAGTGAGTTCTTCAGGTAGAGGATTATCTCTAGCCAGTTGACCAGTAAGAATTGTTATTAGTGTCATCTGTTTAAGAGATATTAGTCTACCCATCATTGGCTGACACACAAACTACATAAAATGTGCTGCAAATAGCCATTGAAACAACAGCACCTAATAAGGCAAATGACTCCTTTCATCTGAATGCCATTCCTACAAACTGAAAAAGCAAGTCTTCCTCAGACATTAAACACTAATATTGCCCTGGCTCTAATTCCAGTCCTAACTTAGGCGCTTGTTATATATTCATGATCAAGGGAAAATAGTCTTTAAGGGTTTGCTCTCATATTTTCAAAGGGAGGGGAATAAATGACTACTGATCTCTCATGAAGATTAGACTGTGACCCACAAAGCAACATAGATTACGTCTGGTACCAGTGTGTATTGTTTTTATTTCCTTTCTTTAATCTGAGGTTTTGATGTCATCTCAATAGGCACCTTTAGACACAGACTGTCTTATTTCTGTTTTTGTAAACCTAAATACTCAATTGACCACAGTTTCCAGTCTTAGTTATTTTAGATTCTTGGCTGCTTTCGTTGTTGTGTTTGAACTTCAATTTTCATTTGTAGTTTGCTCTTATTGATCAATTTCATAAAGACAGTTTTGAATTATTGGTGTTTTACTGTACTACATGCTGTCTTTTTTTTTTTTTACCCTCCTCCTTCTACAGGATAGATGACCTGGAAAAGATCAGCTTTTGTTTCTTGACATTACTAATGAAATCAAATAAACTCTATTATGACCTTGCTTCATTTTAGGTATCTAATTTTACTCTAAATCCATCCCCTTGTCTTCTTAGACAATTAGGGTAGTATTTATATTGTTTTTCAAATCATGGTGGATGGTAGTAGATGGCAAGTTCTCTATGCTCCCAAAATACCTACTCACTACCCTACCATATCTATCACTGATCACATTATGAATTTCCGGTTTGGGTGTTACCCAGAAATTACATTTAATATGCCCTGTAGGTTGTCTCATATAACTCAGACATTTTTACAAGTGCTGGACTGTGGTGAATAAATGTCAAATTTCTTTGTTTACCTTGTAAACTATAGTTACTATCCATTGCTTAGTTATTAAACAGGAAGTTAGAAAAGACGAGCTTCTTTGAACAGTGGTGAGCTTTTTATCCTCTCCAAAAGAAAAATCATATCACATCACAGTTAGATTAGTTGAACTAATAGTTCTTGAATTTTATTAGAGAATTTAATAAAATCCAGTGTATCATACTGAATTAATGATGTAGAAGTTCATAATTGTTTAAAAAAAAGCTTTACATATTTGCCCTGATTAAGACTGTTTTTTTATTTTTTTAGTGGGAGGGTCCACCCTGATAAATGCTGCTTTAGTATCTTCAGGCATTTAAGAGTTAACCACATAGACCATAATTAAGGTGCTCACAACAGCATTGCAGGCCAAGTCATTTGTGTTGCTGATGCTCAGCTCTACACAAAGAAATAAATTAACCAATCATTAAGACTTATAAAAGGCATTCCTAGTCTTTGTCAGTATAGCCACAACATGAACAAGAAGTATTGAAACAACAAACCTTGGGTGGGAGGACAGTTATACCTGGTTGGTGGGTTCTCACCTGTGTGTTAAAGAAAGTAGGTTATGATTGAAAAGTGGATACACAGTGAGAAACAATAATAATGGAACTTATTTCCATGGGACATGAGAAGGGAGGGGGAGGAGAAAGATTTTATAGGCCTGCCCAAGGCCCTGTGTCCTACCCTGGATAGAGTCCGCTGAGCAGAGCCCAAGGTCCAAAACAAATCAACCAACACATGGCAAGGTGGCAACGTCTCCGCAGTCACCCATCTTCCTTCACCAGTAATTTAACTGCCAAAGTAGCATTAGTTAACTGCCAAAGTCCCACCTGCATTACTGCCAATAGCCACAGTATCTTAATTGGCAAAGTCCCAGATCACTTCTATTTCTCAACAGCCCCCACTCGAGACAGAGTTTGAGAAACTCCATCTCCTACCATCCAGTTGGCTAAGAGGAAAACCCATTCATCTGGAGGGTGTTCCTCTCACAGTATATTGTTTTTATTCTTCTTTCTTCAGGATATGGCTATGATTTAACTTCGCATAAACACCTGAATTTAATTTTTCAATTGTAAATCATAAGAACAGAGAGAGGATTTCAGTTGGAATTTATCACAATGCTATCTATATTTTTTAACTTTTATATATATATTATTTATTATTTATTTATTTATTATATATCATTTATGTTTATTATTTAATTTATTATATTAATATCTATATTAATATTTGATTTATAATTATGAGTCAAGCTCTTAAATATGACTAATAGCACCAGATTCATGTTGAAATTTTATAATTGATAATTTCTTTTTAAATGGCGAGGGGAGATTGACAATCATTTACTTGGTAAGATGAAATAAAACTGAAAACAATTACTATTGATATGAGAGTAATATGTAAACCTTTTTTCAATATTCAAAATGCTAGATTTACAGACTAAGCCAATGCATATATATACATATATATATATATATATATATACACATACATGCATATATATGCGTATACACATATATTTATTCATTCTAAGCTGCTTGTGATACACAATAGAAGGATCTAGAACTTAAACTAAGGTGTTAAAGAAAGTTTGCCAGAAAAGATGACCAAATGAGAGTTGATCTATGAGAATGTAAGTAATGTGAGGAACTGAATTAAGGCATTGGGAATGCCCTGGTTCTAAGATGTAATATAGAAACACATAAATCAGTCGTATACGTTAAAAATTGAAAGCACTGGGGAATTAGACAGTCTCTAGCATTATCTAGGCTAGTCATTACTCTTATGCATTTGTAGATGTAACTTGCCACTGCTTTCTATCACAAACCACTGCTATCGATCTATCACCCTTATCTTCATCTTTCCAGTCTTCATTTTCATAGCATTCCAAAGGTGTCTTGATAATTAATTGCTTTCCCAGTCTGCATTACCATGTCATCTTCAAAGATGCTCTGAAAATAAAGGATGAAAAATATTTGATTTTATAAGAAAATGTATTCTGGTAAGAGCAGTATCTCAATGTGATTTTAATTTGATTTGAAGTATATATAAAATATAAATGGAAATCCTTTGGCATATGTATTATAATTTTTTCTGCTCATGGATTACCATTTTCACTTTTCTAATGATATTTGATTCATAAATAGGCGATTTAAATTTTAGTGAACTCTAAATTATCAATTGTTTTTCTTTAATACTAAATGATTTTCATGTCCTTTCCTTTAAAATATGTCTGCTTACCAAAATACAGATTTTCTGTTATATTTTTTTTCTAAAAACATAGTTTAGCATTTACTTTTAGGTCTACAATGATTTTTTTTTTTGGTCTTATTTGTGTAGGGTATGAGTTAGGATCTAAGTGATGTATCTTTTTATTATATCTATCTAATTGTTCTGACACCATTTAGATAGCATTGACACTTTTCTTGTAGGACAATTTCTACGTTTTTTTTTTTTTTCGGTTTCAGTGATTTATTTGTATAATATCATGTTGCTACCACTATAGATGTATGACATCTGTTAAAGTCAGGAAGTGTTAGTTAACCAAATTTGCTCCTTTTTCTTAAAATTTCAGTTACACTATAGCTTTGAACTTCATAGAAATTTTAGAGTTAGCTTATCAAATTTTTCAAGAGATTCTGAGTTTTCATTAGAATTTGAGTATTATTAATTGAAGGAGAGTTGAAATTAAGAGTGTTAAGTCTTTAAAACCATGAATATGTTACGTATTATGTTTCTCTCTGTAATAGTTATTTTCAATAAAGGTTATTATATGATTTTTGTTTTATGTAGTACCCCATATTTGGTTAATTGGATTTTTTAAATTTTATTTTTAATATTTTATATATTATTACACCATTGTTCATTTTTTAAAAGCTTTGTTAAGATACCATTAAAAATTCACATATTTAAATTATATAACTTAATATTTTTTGATACATATACAGAACCAGGACTCTATTACAAACTCAAGATATGGAACAAATATTATTCCCCAAAAGCTTTTTCATCCCCTGTGATCCTTCCTTTTCAAGGTAAGCAAATATATGCTTTCCTTATTTTTATTTTTTAATGAAGTGTCATTGTTTTATATCCTTGTTAGTTTTTTTTTTATTTTTGACAGTATGGATTTCTTCACTCATTTATGGTCAACATAGCTCTCTCAACACCAAATATTATAGTCCTTCACCATAGTCCATTTTTATCATCACATTTATAATTTCAACCAATAATTAAATATCTGGGAATAAAGCAAACAAAGGAATTGAAGGACTCATACAAGAGAAAGTATAAAACATTCTTAAAATAAATAGAAGATTAAAAAAAAATAAAGATATTCCTTGTTCATGAATTGGGAGAATCCACATTGTCAAAATGGCCATTCTACCCAGAGCAATTTACAGAAACAATGAAATTTCAATACAAACATCAGTGTTATTCTTCAAAGACATGGAACAACTTTTACTGAAGTTCATATGGAAAAAAAATGAGAGCCTAGAAATAAAACCACACATTTATGGAAAATTAACCTATGTTAAGGGAGCAAATAATATACATCAGAACAAGGAACCACTCTTCAATAGATGATATTAAAGAAAAAAAGAATGCCACATGCAAAATAATGAAATTAGACCGGTATCTCACACCATACATGAAAGTCTACTCAAAATGGATGAAAGACTTGGGTGTAGAACCTGTACCTATAAGGTCCATAGAAGAAAACATTTGTAAAATGCTCCATGACATAAGCTGAAATATCTTTGAGGAATTGTCCTCAGCAGCAAAAAAAAACAAAGGAAAATATAAACAACAGGGTCTACATCAAACTGAAAGGCTTCTGTTCAGTGAAAGAGACAATGACCAAAATGAAGAAACACCCAAATGAATGAGAGAAAATATTAGCACAACATACATCTAACAAGGGACTGAGATCAGAGGTCTACAAAGCGTTCATATGACTGAACAAAAATAAAAGCAAACAACCCAGTCAGTAACTGGGCAGATCTAAATAGGCATTTGTCCAAAGAATACATTCAGATGGCCAACCAGCACATGAAAAATTGTTCATTATCTTTTATCAGGGAAATGCAAATCAAAACCACAATGAGATACCACCTCCTCAAGTTGGTGAGAATGGGCAATTAAAAAAAAAAAAGATCTGCCTATTTTACTATAAAATAGTTTGTTTTTTCTAGAGTTTTATGTAAATTGAATGACAATATTTTGTTTTTCAGAAGGAAGTCTGACTTATTTTGATATAATTATTTTTCAGATTCATCTATGTAATAGTTGATTATTTTATATTAAGACACTAATACATTCCACTTTATTGATATAACATGTTTATTTATTCATGTTTTATCTGTTTTAGTTATTGTTGTTGTTCTTGTCTGAGATTATTTGCACATCTATGCTCAAAAGTTTAGGTAGACATTCATTTTATTTTTCTAAGGTAAATTACCTGCAAGTGAAATGACTGAATCACATATTCTATGTATATGCACTGTTTAAGAAATTTCCAAAATCCTCTCCTATTTTTTTATTTGCCATTTTATAATTCCATCAGCACTTTATGAGGCTCAAATCCATTAATATCCTTTCCAGTTTTCAGCATCTTCAGTCTAATTATTTTTGACCAATTTAACATATGTGAATTTTATCTCAGAGGCATTTTAATTTGCATTTTCCTAATGGCTAATACTAATTATTTTTATGTCATTATTTAACGTTCATATATATACTTGATGAATTATCTGTTCAAATATTAAATATTTTCCATTATATTATTTTTGTTTATTGTTGACTGAAGACTATATTTAGAGCAGTTTTATGTTTAAAGAAACATTGGAAGGAAGGTAAAAAGATTCCCCATATTCTTTCTCCACAAATACACTAACTTTCCCCATTGTCATCTTGCCCTATAAGATTGGTACATTTGCTACAATTGATGAAACTATGTTTTCATATCATTATCAAATAGATTCCACTAGTGTTCACTCCTGGTAGTGTACGTTATATGGCTTTAGACAAATGTATACTGGCATGCATCCACCATTATTATAGTGTACAGATCATTTCACTGCCCTAAAAATCCTCTGTACTCCACCTACTTATCCCACCTCCCCTTATATTATTGAAAGTTCTCTATATGTTGTAGATACAAGTATTTATCAAATATACCAAATTTTTTTCTGTGACATTTTCGTTCTCCTGAAAAGTTAGTTTTGGTGAAGTTGAATTTATCAATTATTTTATGGATCAAATTTCTGGTGTTTAACTTCAGAAGGATTACGGAATTTCCCCCCGTATTTTCCTTTGAAAAATATTGTTTTAGATTTTACTTTCAAATCTTTGATATTTATTGTTAATTTTGTATATGGTGGGAATTATAGATTCATCTATATTTTGCAAATAGATATTTAATTGTTATAGAATAATTTGCAGGAAATTCTATCCTCTACCGAATTCCCTTTGCAAATTTATCAAATATCTATATATGAAATATAGAACTAGTTTTTATTTTTCTACTCACAATTATTCTCCATTACCAGGGACATTTGTAGCTGAAATTACCTGTTTTCTCTTTCATAATGCTTTGTTTACTTTTCTAATCTCAAATCCCAAATATGCCATTTTATGTTTGCATATCTGATTGCTTCTGAGGTGATACCACATAATCACATTCTGCCTGGTATAAAACTATGGAATTCTCCATTTAAATTCTGACTGGAAATTACTTAATCTAATTAGTAAGTCTAGGAGGATTCCCTGTTGGGATTTTCTGTGGTACCTAACAGTATTTCCCTGAAAATGCTTGGGAATTGTTAAACCCTTGTGAATGCACTGTCCAGCAATATTGTGATATGCTCCTGCCATGGTTAAGTGAGATATGTATCTTAGGCAATATCACTAATGGTCATGAAATTCTGAATAAAATGATATGTGTGACCTCTTCTCTGGTAAAATTGGAGTGTTGCAGAAGAATTTGTAGGGCCAAATGAGATTGAATTGCAGAAAGTTTTATGATAGTGTCTGAGCTCCCTGTAAGACCTCTGATTTTAGAGGATACTGCTTTGTCCTTAGAGTTCTGCTCCCCCCCATAATTTCTATCCTTACAGGGCTTATGGTTTTGATATCATATCCTGTGGGGGGTCAATGAGAACTTAAAGGCCTCTTCAGTCTCCCCAGGAGGGCAAATGACCTTTTGAAAAGGATTCTCTGCTAGTGGCTTCAAATTCTCTGGTAAATTGTGGTCCTCTGCCTCCTGCTTCTCCCCTTTACATTTATCAGGTTAAGGAAAAAAGTTTCCTAACTATTTTTTGTGTCAACAAATGGGAATCTGACTTATCTAAATCTGATTTATGGAAGGACAGAAAGGTATGAATTTCCTCCAATTAATAACTGAATTTGTCAGACTGTCAGACCAATTAGAAGACTCATCTCCTCTTGGATCACAAACAAAATTATAGAACACACACACACACACACACACACTTAGAATCCTCAAATAAGTAAAATTTTTAAGCTACATATTGATAATTAGCCACTCGTTTATGCTCTGAGATCCTCCTATAAGACCAAAATTAGTTTCCATAGCTCAGACTTTATCAGATCAATAAAACCAAAACTTGATGGAGAAGAAAGATGAGAAGAAGACTGCCTAAACTAAAGGTTGAACTTATGTCTAAATAAAAACACACAGAGAACACCACTGAAGTAAAATAAAACTCCATAAATTGGAAACAGAAAATCCTGCAACATGTACTACAACTGCAATGTACTTATGGTGATCAACGTATGGTAGGGTAACTTGGGCTGACCAACCACTGTTTTCTGGTCCCATGTGAATGCCGATGTGTAACAGGGACACTCCTGTGGGTGGAAGAAACTAATATATTTTTTTTATTTAAGTAACCCTAGGTTAACAACATATTTGTGACTTAGAGGTATAAGTCAAGTATTATTAAATCACTACCCCCACCACCAAAACACCCATAGTCTTCTACCACAGTCCACTACTCTACCTTTCCATTTTGTTCTTTCTTCTCCCACCCCGGCTTTGGTACCCTTACTTTTACAGTAAGATTTCTAGGGTTTGTTTTGGTTTGGCTTTATCTGATCTTTTTGTTTGTTTTGTTTCTCTATATTCCGCATATGTGACACTATCTGGTATTTGTCTTTCTCTCTCTTACTTATTTCACTTAACATAATCCCCTACAATTCAATAGATGTTGTCACAAATGGCAAAAGTTTAGCTTTTTAAATAGCTGAATGGTATTCTATTGAGTATATATACCACAGCTTCCTGATTGACTCATTAGTTTCTCTGCAGTTAGTTTCTTTCCATACTTTGACTATTATAAATAATACTGCAATGAACATCGGAATGTATATTTCCCTTTGGATTAGCGTTTTTGTACACTTCATGCAGATATTTAGGCTTGTAATTGCTGGGACATATGGTAGGTCCATCTTTAATATTTTGAGAAATTTCCAGACTGTTTTTCAAAATGGTTGGACAAGTCCACATTCCCATCAAAAGTGTAGAAGTGTTCCTTTAAATATATATATAAAATTCTCAAAGGTGTGAGATGGTAAAATGGCATGTTATTGTAGTTTTAATTTACATTTTCCCAATGATAAGTGTTGCCAAACATTTTTTCATATGTCTATTGGACACTTGAATTAGTGTCAATTCAACTTTTCTGTTCACTTTTTGAATGGGTAATTTGTTTTCTTTTGTTGAGTTGTATGAGTTCTTTGTAGAGTTTGGATGTTAGCCCCTTAACAGATGTGTGACATGCAAATAATTTCTCTTATTCAGTAGGTTGTCTTTTGCTTTTAGTGGTAGTTTCTTTCACTATTCAGAAGTATTTTGCAGTTTGATGCAGTCCCATCTGTTCATTTTTGTTTTCATTCCACTTCCATAAGCACTTGATACCAAATACATCACTGAAGCCAATTTTGTGGAATATATTGAATGGTTTCTTTTGTGTATTTTATGGATTCAGGTCTCACTTCTAAGTCTTTAATGTACTTTGAGTTAATCTTTACATATGGTATGAGATGGTGGTCTAGTTTCTCTGTTTTGCATGTGACTGTGAAGTTTTCCCAACACCATTTGCTGAAGAAATTTTTCCTTCTTCAATGTGCACTTTTATCAATTTGGTCAGAGATTAACTGTCTATAACAATATATGTTTATTTCTGGACTCCCAGTTTTATTCCATTGTTCTGTATGTCCATTATAATTTGCCCATTTAAAGCATGAAATTCACTGCATTTAACATATTCTCAGAATAGTCTATTAATACAATCTAATTTTAGAACACTTTTACCCTTACCTAAATGAAATCTGTGAACTGTCAGTCCCCATCTCTCCTTCCAGCCCTAAGCAACTCTTAATTTTCCCATCTATATATTTATTTCTTTTAATAATAAATATATCTTTCTAAATGGCATAACATTATAAATGATTAGTTGGAGCTTAAGGGACATTCTCTGGAACATTTTATCTGAGCAACCTTGCTCATTTGAGAAGCATCTTAGCAGAGAAAAAGCATGAGATTTATAAGCTCAATGAGCAGCATTTCTTAATATACAGCAACCTCCAAATGAAAATATGAGTTAAAAATTGCTTCACTAAAACACTTTATTGCCAATATTAATGAGGGATTTAAAAACTATAATATAGAACAAATTAGAGTAATTTCCTAGCCAATTCTGCAGTGGCCTCCGTACAGCCCCTAAAAGCTGTCCTTCTTCCCTCGTATGCTGATCTCTCCTTATGTATATTTTCTCTTTCTTCCTCTTTCTCATATTCTCCACTTTTTACTGACCATCTTAAAACTTCAATGCTTCAGTTATCTCTAAGAATCAATCCTTGCCATGAGCCATGTTTGACTGTAAAACTTAAACCTTTACCCCAAAATGAATTTCAGAGCTGTAATTAAAGACTTCCCTACATCCACAAACAAGACTACCAAGAATTCACAGAATCATTTAGAAATCTTTGGGGTACATATAACCCATAGCAATTGTACACAAGTTTGTTTGGTTTCCTTCTGTGTGTTTTATGGTTTAAGGTTTTATGTCCAAGTCTTTTTCAGTTAATTTTTGCTTATGATGTGAGATATTGGATATTGTGAGATATTGGATATGATGTGAGATATTGGACTAGTTTCATTTTTTTGTGGCTTTGCAGTTTTCCAGGAAATATTTTTCCATTTCTTTCTTATCTTTGTCTTCCTCACTTATGGCCCTATTCGCCGGTCTCACCCCAACGGTCTCACTAGTATTCCCACATGGTTAGGTCCACATAAAGTATCTCTTCCCTCCCACATGGGATGAGTGTGAACTATGGTTTCCACCCTGGAAGACTCCTCTCTTCACAGACTTTTTGTTGTCTGAGTTGAAATTCCTCAGTGTCTCTTCTGTCACATGTGTTCAGCATTAGTCTCCATTGTTCAGAAGGTAGACAGTTTTACTCCAAGTCATGGGCTCCTCTAAATAATTTGCCTACAAGGGCTACTCTAGTTTATTCTCCTGGAAGTAAAGCAAAGGACCTCCCCTGATGGCATCTTCCTACTGTTCTCCTTTATTCCTTGTCTGCTGCCTTCTGTGAACTATTCTTTGAATTTAATTGGAAGAGACTAGTTAGGCAAATGGAGATAATATCTTAAAAGCACAACACAGAAACTATTTCTTGAGATTATAGAGGACTCCTCCATTCATTATAAAAGTGTGTCTTCCTGAATATATCCTCCTTTATAGTTAATGGACACACCAAATAATCTTCACATGCTTTCTGAATACAGGCTAAGAATTCTCACTGACATGGGAGTAATAATTGGAAAAAAAATTATCAAAGTTCAGTTAAATCTTACCTGGCCCCTAAATTCCCCAATTTTCCTTAAAACCACAGCAGAGGAAATTATCAAAAATAGCTTGAAAACCTTGTATCTAATGGCTTCTCATGCCTTGTACTACCTCTTGTAACATTCCTGTCCTGAAAGTAAAGGAACAAACTTGGTGAGGATACCAATTCGTCCAAGACCTCAGGATGATTAACAAAAGTGTTATACCCTGCTTCCCTTGCTACATTACCTAAATAATATCTTGCCATTAATTCATCCTGAAGCCACTTACTTCACAGTAGTTTAGACTTGCTGTACCTTTTCTGTGTGCTTGTAGTGCAGGAGACTCAATATTTTTGTTTGTTTATTTGTTTTTTTAACTGTGGAGGTCATCAGTTATCCTGAGAGTCATGATAAAGGATGCCCCAAACAACTCTCTACTTCTCCCAGGTCCTAAATCAAGACATTCAAGATATAAATTCAGGACATGACTACAGGAACACTGGGTGAAGAGAAGAGTGAATAATGTTTTCCTTCTCTCCACCAATATGCTATTTGTCATAACTTTAATCTCAATCATTTCTTCAATCGGGGAAGTTCATATCCCTTTTTCCCAGTGACTTTTATATTGTCTTCTGTCATTTTCTCTCTTTTCTTTGTCATTCTGTTTCATACTGTTTCCTCTACTTATCTGTTTCCCTATTTAATAAATTGTAATAGTGAGTATGTGGGTTTTTAAAAAAAATATTTATTTATTTATGCATACAAGAGCTGGGGTGTAGGCCAGAAGTATGTGTGGGGGGCAGTGAGAGAATTCACCAGAGACACAGTGGGGAGCAGAACAGGCGAATCTACTGAAATATACTGCCGAGGGGATTAGCTTGTGAGACAGGAGAGATCTACTGTGCCATGTGGGAAGCTCCCTGACTGGGAATTTAACTTGTGCTGCAGTGGCTGCAGATAACTTCATAGTGCTGAGACTTAACCCCTGTGCTACATAGTGAGTTTTATGTACAAATAAATGAATTTATTTATTTTTTCCATCAGTAAGCACAAACATCCAGTATACTCAATTATATTTTTACCAAGTATGGATTAGAAACCTACAGCATTAATGAGTGCTGTCCCTTGTCTATTATCTTATCCTTCTATGATTAGATATTATGAAGCAGTTTATAGGACATGATATTTAGTCATATAGGGACATCTAAACTTGGGTGGGAAATGTTAACTTCTTCCAAAAACTGTTACAATAATACCCAACCCTGCTTAGATTTAAAGACATTAGTTTACCACTGGTGAGATCATTAATTGTGATATCATTAATCAGAATTTAGTATTTCTTAAATGGATTATCACTTCCAAGAAATTATTATAAGAAAAATATCTAAAAGAAAATACATGTTTTGTTCATGAACATATTAATCGAATTGATGTTTATAATATTAATAATAATAGAAAATAACCCAAAGTAAGAAAAATTAAAACATTTTCCTATTATATTTGATGGTTTATTTAGTATAGTTCATGATACAGAGTAAATGTTAATGCACCAGAATATAACTAAAAGATAACTGACTGGAATACAACTAAATTTCAAAAGAAGTGAGTATGAAAATAATTTTCTTCATGGAACATGTTTAGAAAATCTAGGTTATTAATTTGAAAATAAATATATGTATAACCCATAATGATAACCAGGAAAATATATCATATGCATGTTATTTTTAACCTTTAGGGTGGAGCAGCAAAAGAAAAAATTTTTAAAGTATTTTTATGCATTGAAATGTTGTAGTGAAAACTCTAATACATATAAGAAATGTTCAGAAAACATTTGGCTGTATTTAAACCATACATGTAAGAAGCTTCTGATTTATGAGTTAGTTTACAAATAGACTTTTGTAACAATTATTAAGTCTATCTAAAGCTAAAAATATTTTTGAACATATTGTTCTTGGGTTTATAAACTAAATATGAATGAATGTATTTGACAGGCACTTGATTCACACACCTACCAATCCATTATTCAAGGCTGTTTCCTGTTTAAAGCTCTCGAATAGTGATAGTGATGGATTTCATGTCATTTTTTTCATTAAATTAAAACTCAACTGTTAATTTTACGAACTTTGCTTCATTTTCTCATTGGTGAGGAGATTAATACATACTAAAAATTTCCAGAGCATTAACTTTTCCCTGTGAAACTCGTATCTAAATTGTATCCAAGTCTTTTTATGCAGTCCTTACCTCCTCTTAGTTGTTGAAATTAATGACTAATATATTCAGGCATGAATGCATTCCTGCAGCCCATAATATTGTTACTTAGTGCCTAAATCTGAATGATATAATAAAATCATGCATATTGTTTCTATAAAAATGGCATCTATGAAATTAGAAATTGCAGGACTTTTATTCAGTTCACAAAATATGCACTAACATATTGGTAAGACAGTATTGCAATATGTATGTTAACAAGTATTAGAATTCAATTTAAAACAGCTTAATGCCATATTTGTTATTTCCTGACAGTTCATTAGTTTATAAAATTTTACTGACACTGGAAAAGCCCCTTATCCATTGCAGTAAAACCCCAGTGACCTAGATTAACTTGAAGAATTCAAAATCTAGGCTGTCTGGCAGAAATTTAGGCACTTTATTAACCTTATGGTGATCTGATCAATCAAAAGGGGGTTATATCTAACACAACTTAAAATGGACTTTTCAAATGGTACTTCATTAAATAATATAGAAAAATGCATGATCAAAGATCAAAAATGCATAAAATTATCATTAGACCTTTCCTTATTTGAAGAGGTCTGATTTGAGTGGATCCTTGCTTTTTAAGTTTGGGGGGCTAAACTGAAACCTTCGACTCCAGTCCTGAACAGAGTCTGCTTCATAACTTGGTTACATGGGCTAAACAAGACATATAAATTCTCTATCACAAACCTACATATTAAAAAAATGGTGTAAAGTTTTATATGGCCCTAAGTATAAAGAGATTTTAAATCATTACTTTCATCCATGCCCCGTGTTAATAAAAATGCATTTTGTACAGAGTATCCTTGATTTTTAAGAAATATGATTATATACTCTTTATGTTCCTATAATTTTCTTTTTTCAACAGCATTCAATTATCTTATTTCCTGTTGTAAGATAGTAATGGAGGTAGCATTACCCTTCATCTGACTCCATCTCTCATGCAGCTTAGCCTGTTAGAATAAAACCCTACCTTTTTAATCACTTTGTGATTGGGAAAACAAGAAAACTGGGGGATATTTTGTCTCATTTTACTTTGCTAGAAGATGGGATGTAAAACAGAAAGCAGTTTGGAAAGAAAGCAGGTGGGGGAAGAGGGGCTTTTGTTTGTTACTTATCAAAGTTTTAAGTAGAGATAAGATTTAGAGCGTGTATCTTTCTCTATAACCCAGTCATTCCAGCTGAAGAATGAGTTTCAGCAGTATTTCTGAAGTTGTGAAGAATGCAAAAGTCCTCTGAGAGCAAGAACCAAGGTGCTTTCTGGAAGCTGCAGTCTATACAATTTAAAAGCAAGAGTCTGGGGCGCAGGGCAGCTTTGGCTGAGATCACCCTCAGACATCAGAATTCACTAACTGGAACTGAGGCAAAGGATGCTGCAGTCAGTTACTGGTTTGCAGCCCAATAACCTTGGAGTGAAAGCACCAAGGAAGCAGTGTATGGACCATAGGTGTAATTTTTCATGAGGTTCTGGAGTCAAAATTTGGGTATTCATCATGCTCCCTACAAGATTCAGGATCCTTTTGATGTAGAAGTAGCAACAGGAAGAAATGAAAGAGGAAGTGTTTCAAAAGAAAGAAATTGGTGAGAAGTAGATTTTAAATTTAGACGGTGATTGAGATAATGATACTTGAATTTGATTAAGAATTACAGAATCAGAAAAAATGAATGATTAGACTAAATTAAGTTTACCACTATTAGGAAAACAGTTACTCCAGTTACTCCAGACTTAGAGAGTATCTTGGTTGTACCTTTTGTTTTTAGTTCCTGGATAGAGTATGAAACTTCATTCTCATTATCTATATTAATATTCACATGTACCACATGGAGTTGACCAAAAAAATCATATTTTTCTTAATTTGAAATGAAAAATTGGAACCTAAAATGCACTTAGGTTTTGTTCTTGAATATAGTATCTTCACTTCAAGCTCAGTGTTCACTTGCTCCTTCATTACGCCTCTCAAATATCCGTCAAGTGCACAATGATTAGTCATTACAGAGAGCACAATTACCATTTTCCTCTCTATTGATAAAGCTTTTTATAATTAATTTTTAATCTGCTGCACTTATGGTTAATTTTGCAAATCATATCCTGATTGCATGATATTCAACACAGACACACCTTGCCCTATAAAAGAACAAGTTGGTATGGGGAAGGATACACCAGTAACTTGAGTAAAAGCAAAATGCACAATGATTTGAGGTGTGATGGAGACATTCATCAGGATTTAAAAGAAGGTGGTAAACACCTCAATGTAGTGACATCTTTCTAAGACCCTCATGCTCACATTCAGGAGAAAGCACAAGCAAGAGGGGGAGATAAGACAAGAATAGCAAAGTGACACTGTGAGATCAAGAAAAACAAATTAAAACTCACTAAAGAACATTTATTAAACACCATCAACTTTCCATTATACTTCACAATTATAAATAGTATTTGTGTGTTCACTATATACAGTAGACTGTAGTTAGAAGTTTGAATATTTGCAAAATAAAACAATAACATAGGTTTTGCTTTTGAAAGCCTCATACCAGTGAAGTGATAGATAATAGGGCAAGTATGTCAAGTTAGAAGACAAAGGAGGAAGAAAAGATGTTAGTATTGTTAAACATAAGTAGGATAGGGCCTATTGGTGGCGCAACTGGTTAAGTGCAGCGCTGTGGAGCGGTCAGTGGCTGCGGTGTGAGTTCGATGCCTGGCCAGGGAGATTCCCACAGGGCACAGTAGACCTCTCCTGCCTGACCTGCTGCTCCCCTCAGCGATGTACTTCAGTACATCTGCCTGTTCTGCTCCCCACTCTGTCTCTGGTGAACCCTCTCACCGCCCCACACCTCTGGTCTTTATATTTGCCTCAGTTATCCATTTTTGACTCTCATTGTGTAATGGAATGAAAGGGGGAGCAGCACTGCAGTGGAGTGAATGCCCACCAATATCTGTGCCCCCATGGATACACACTCAACTTGGATTACAATTCCCAACATGCCCCTGAAAAGATAAAGGTAGATATATAAATTGATGTGGAATGAAAGAGTGAGGGGGAGACATGAGGGGTAGAGACACTTTCAAAAGAGACACATGTAATATAGTTTGAAATCAGGGAGTGAAATTCCTCCGTTTTCTTTCTTTTTAGTTAGGAGGGCTTTAGCTATGCGAGGTTTTTTGTGGTTCCATATGAATTTCATCAGTAGTCGATCTATTTCTTTGAAGAATGTCATTGAGATTTTTATTGGAATAGCATTGAATCTGTAAATTGCTTTTGGTAGGATTGCCATT